>JAKMXC010000460.1:0-49604 GCA_025328345.1 Colletotrichum sp. SAR11_59
GCTTATAGTTAACTAGTAAAATTACTTAAGAGATCTTAAAAGGTCTAAGTTTTTTAAAGTTTAGTTTATTATTTAGTTGTTTTGTTTTAATATTTTACTATATAAGGTAAGCGCTATCTCCTTCTTTTAAGGTTAGTCCCTTAATCCTTTATTTATTGCTAAATTTTATTATTCTTTATTATATAAATTTAAGTTCCTTATATATATTATCTTAGATATCTTTAATCTATTATATTGAGGCGATAGCCTTAACTATATCTAGGCTTAGTTAGGGTTCTCTATATACTATTAGCTTAAATTTATAGTTAAGGTAGAAGGGGGATTCCTTAGTGCTTTCTCTTATTATACTATTATAGGCAAACTAAGCTATTAGTAGTAATACTACTTAGTTATCTTAGTTATAGTTAATATATACGTAGAGGTATGTTTTAAGGATTTGATTAATTTACTCTATTTATCTATTAGTCTATAGGTGAAATATAGTAGATATTAATTATTTAATACTGAGGTATGATATAATTGATTTCTAAAAGTTAGAAGTGAAGATCTTATTTCTATCTAATATAATTTCTTTAGGTGTTCTATAATTAGCGATAATATATTTAAGAAATATATAGGTATATTCTTTAGTATTACTTGTTTCTTTATATAGGATAAAGTAGGTATACTTTATAAATTAGTCTATAATAATAAGAACGCTATTATAGTATACTCCTATAAGAGGTTCTTAAGACTTTAGTAGTTTAATAATAAAGTTAAGTAATATAGATTACTAAGTAGTTTGCAGTATAGGTAAAGGTTATAATATACTATAAAGTTAATATTAAGTAGGTTTATTTTTAAGGTAGACCTTATAATCTTTAACTACTTTTGCTATATATTCTCTAGTAACCTTTTCTCTATATTATTATTATAATTATTTCTAGGTTTTTATAATTCTTTAGTAACTATATATAGAGTAAGTATGAAACTTTATAATTACTTTATTATCTAGTTTACTAAGTAAGCTAGTATTAGATCGTCTAGCTATTATTAAGAGCTTAGTTACTAGTATTAGATCTCCTTAATTATCCTTCTTGAGGATTACTTAAGTTTCTTTAGGTATTAGGATATTATAGTTTAGCCTTTAATTAAGGGTATTAGCTTTATTATAATCTAATCCTTTCTAGTAGATAATTTAGAAGTTAAATCTTAATAGGAATTTTAACTATTATATTTATTATCTCTTTAGTACTTTTAAGGTTATAAAGTATATGAGGTTCTTATAGTCTAAATATATAAGTATTTTATGAATAGTTCCTAAAAGTTTAGGTCTTTATTCCTTAAAAGCTTTAATAATTACTATAAGTTCTTTATTATAGATTTTATAATTAAGTTTAGGTCTTTTAAGTTTCTTAGAAAAAAAGGTATAAAGGTGTAAGTATCCTTCTAAGTCTTACTAGGATAGTTATGCTCTAATTGCGTAGGCTAATATGTTAGGTTCTACTTTAAACTATTTTACTAGGTCTAGGATGAGGAGGATTAGTTTACTTATAATAAGATCTTTAATCCTCTAAAAGGCTATCTACTATAGTTCTTCTTATTAGAATAATTTATTCTTATAACTAAGGTTTATGAGGGTTATATTAATCTTTTTATAGTTCTTAATAAATTTTTAGTAGAAGTTAATAAAGCCTAGGAATCTTTAGACTTCTTTGAAGTTCTTTAGTATTAGCTATTTTTAAATAGCTTTAACTTTATTTTTAGATATACTAACTTCTCTTAGGGTGATAGTAAATCTAAGATATTCTACCTATTATGTGTAGAACTTACTCTTCTTAGGTTTAACTAGGAGTTTAGTTTCCTAAAAGGTTTATAAAACGTTATATATATCTTCTTTATATTTTTTAAGAGTAGGGGAGAAAATAAGAATATTATTTAAATAGATAATTATATAGATATTAATATACTATCGTAATATAGTATTAATTATGTTCTGAAATATTATAGGTATATTAGTAAGACTAAAAGGTATAATAAGGTACTTAAAATATCTTTTTTATATCCTAAAGGTGGTTTTCTATTCTTTACTTTATTTTATTCTAATTAAGTTATAAGCGCTTTTAAGGTTAAGAGCTATAAACTAATTAGCTCTATAAAGGAGTTATTTTATTTTATTAATAAGTAGTAGTAGATAGCAATTCTTAATTGTTATTTTATTAAGTATGTAATAGTTGACGTATAGTTATTGTTTTCTATTCTTTTTTAGTATAAATAGGATTAGACTTCCTACTAGTGATATTAAAGGTCTAATATAACCTTTTTTGAGGTTTTTATTAAGATATTTATCTAGGGCCTCTATTTCTATTAGATTGAGGCTATAGATCTTATTAAAGTGTGGTTTTTTTCCTTCTTTAAGGGGAATTTTATAGTTAAAGCTTATATATTTAGGTAGTTTAGTTTCTAATTTAGCTATAAAAAGTTTCTTATAAACTTTATATTCTTCTAAGATAGATAGAAGTAGATCGTTCTTTTGTTCTAGATCTATTATCTTTAGTAGTTATAATATAGCTTCTTTTATTTTAAGGTAATAAAGGTATTATTTTACTATTCCTAGCTAGGTTAACTTATTTAAAGCTTAATTCTAATAGGGCTACTTAAGGACTAAATCGTTATAGTTTTAATAAAGTTAGCTATTACTCTAATCTATCTATAGGTTACTTATTTATAGCTAGGGTAATCCTAGTATTATATTTTATATTCTTATATTAGTAATATCAAATTAGATTCTTTCTTTCTGATTTAGATAGCTTATCTTAAGGGGTATAGTCTTATTATAGATAGTACTTCCTTTATACTTAAATTCCTCTCTTTTTACTATATATAGGAGGTATAGTTATTCCTTCCCTCTCTATTATACTTCTAGCCTATTAATAGCTTAAGGGGTGATAAAATTTACTTTAGCTCTACTATTAATTAGCGTAAGTATTATTTATTTATTAATAGTAACTTTAAGTTTTATATTATTCTTATATCTTTATAATATCTAGTGAATAGATCTTATCCTTATTACTTATTATAATCTATTATTAGTAGGTAAGCTTAGTTTTTTAATTATCCTAGATATCTTAGGTAGGTAATTTGTTTTCCTTCTTATACTACCTTAGTAAAGCTGTTTTTATAGATTCTAACCTAAGGTAATCTTAGTCTATTCCTTATGATTCTCTAGGCGTATACCTTTTCTTAGTAGTATATTTAGTATTTATCTTATTAGTATTTATCCTACTTTATGTTATTATTATACTAGTATCTTATAGGAAACTAAGGGTTAGGCCTAAAGATTATAAGGTTATCTTTAAATAGTGTTATAGTCTATCTAATTATAGTAGATATTAAATAAATCTTATAGATAGGCTTATTATTATATCTTCTAGGGTAGAACTAATAGTTATACTTATCTCCTATATACTCCTTATACTTATTATAGAAACATTAAGGCTAAAAGAGGGTTTAATAAAGTTAATAGCTATTTCTTAGTATAGGGTGGTCCTCTATATATAGCTAAGGGGTATAGTCTTATATTACAGTCAGCTATCTAACAGTAGGGTCTACTAACAGAAGTTAGGGATTAACACGTAGTAATAGTATACTAAGGTTATAGTCTAGGTTGTAGGTTATAGCTAATAGTAGATTAGGTCTTTTAGAGGCTAAGGTGATTAGTCTTAGACTCAACAAGTAATTTGCAGTAAAGGTAAGCTAAGAGTATCCTAAGGATAAATATTAAGTTAATTGCTAAAGAGCTATAAAAGTATAACTATAAGCTAAGCTTAAGGTTACTCTATATATAAGTCTTAAATAGTAGTTTTTATCTACTTCTAGGTGATCACCTATATATATAGGTGATTACGATTAGTTAGCTAGGCTAACTAATCACTAAGCGTCCTTTCCTATACTCTACTAATCGTTTCCTTATCTTATTATCATATAACTTATACTATAGTTCTTCTATACTAAGTGAGTCCCTGCTATTCCTATAATCCTATAGTATAAATATCCTATCCTAGCTGCTTAACGCCTAAGTAGGTTGTTTAGCTGTTATCCTTATTTATAGGTTATAATATTAGGTCCCCTCTCTAAAAGTTTTATCCTTAAGACTTAGCATAAGTAGGTTATTAGTCCTAGGTTAGGGATCTATTAGTTATGCTTCTTAATTTACTTATAATACTAATACTATATTAGGTTGCATTTAAAAATTAAAATTAAGTGCTACCTCTACTCTTCGTCATTACAATTATATACTACATATTACTAAGTTTAGTTTTATTATTAACATACCTTATTCTTATTATCATTCTTTAAGGAAGCGTTATAAGCTTCTTCCTAGTAGTAAAGTTTATAGTAAGTATACTTAACTAGGTTAATTATATAATATAGCAGCTAATACTATTTATACTTATAGGTCTACTAGATTTATATAGTTACTACGTTTTTCGCTAATCTTATTATAGTTAATTATTTACTTAATAAGGCTGCTCATTTAGAGGATACTAAGGTAGCTAAAGAGGAGGTATTAAGAAAGAAGGCTGCTGCTCTACATGCTGCGCAGGCTAAGTTAGACAAATCCATAGCGTAGTTAGATCGCTTACATAAGCAGAAGAGAATAGTATTTTAAAAAGGTTAGGAAGTTACTAAGGAGGAGGTAGTAGCATCTCTTATATTAGAGGTTTAGTCTATAAGTAGTTTTAATGCGATAGATCTAGATTTAATCTTTAATTAGAATCCTAATACTCTAAACTTTTTATTAGGGGAGTCTTAGTTATATTTTAATATTCCTAACTAAACTAATAGTTTTCTTTATTATAGTCTATCTGCTTCTATTAGTAGTCTAATATATCTATATAGATGTTAGATACGTTAGTAGCTAGAGGTATTTAAGGTGCAAACTTATTTATCTAGCGTAAATATTACTTCCTATTCTCAGTATTATTACTAATAAACAGTAAGTTCGTTAGTTATATTAGCAAGGTTTTTTATAGGTTCCTAGGTATTATCTTTATATCTATATCCTTTCTACTTAACGAAGTACTAATAACCTTTTAACTCCTTAAGGTAGTTAATAATTCGTTTAACTTTATATTCTGGTTTATTATCTTCCACAATAATAATATTATTAGTTTATAATCCTTATAGTGCTAGTTTGAGGAGTAACACATAGAATACTAGGTGATACTTTATAGTTTCTAGGAGTTTAAGTTCGTAATTAACTAGTAAGATTACTTATAAGATCTTAAAAGGTCTAAGTTTTTTATAGTTAAGTTTGTCGCTTAGTCGTTTTGTTTTAATATTTTACCATATAAAGTAGGCGCTATCTCCCTCTTTTAAAGTTAATCCCTCAATCCTTTGCTTATTACTAAATTTTATTATTCTCTATTATATGAATTTAAGTTCTTTACGTATACTATTTTAGATATCTTAGATTTATTATACTAAGGTTACTACTCTAACTGCTTAAGGTTCTGCTTAAGGTTCCCTATATACAGTTAGTTTAAATCTATAGTTAAGATAGAAGGGGGATTCCTTAATGCTTTCTCCTATCGCGCTATTATAAGCAAACTAGGCTATTAGTAGCAATACTACCTAGTTATCCTAGTTATAGTTAATATATGCGTAGAGGTATGTTTTGAGGATTTAATTAACTCATTCTATTTATCCATCTATCTACAGGTAGAATACAGTAGATATAGATTGCTTAATGCTAAGTTATAATATAATTAACTTCTAGAAGTTAGAGGTAAAGATTTTATCTCTATCTAACATAATTTCCTTAGGTGTTCTATAGTTAGCAATAATATATTTAAGGAATGTATATACGTATTCTTTAGCGTTACTTGCTTCCTTATATAGGATGAAGTAGGCGTACTTTATAAGTCGGTCTATAATAATGAGAACGCTATTATAGTATACTCCTATAAGGGGTTCTTATAACTTTAGTAATTTAACAATAAAGTTAAGTAATATAGATTGCTAGGCGGTTTGCAGCATAAGCAAAGGTTATAGCATACTATAAGGTTGATATTAAGCAGTTTTGCTTTTAAAGTAAACCTCATAATCCTTAATCGCTTTTGCTATACGTTCTCTAATAACCTTTTCTCTATATTATTATTATAGTTATTTCTAGGTTTTTATGATTCCTTAGTAACTATATGTAGGGCAAGCGTGAAACTCTATAATTGCTTCATCATCTAGTTTACTAGGCAGGCCTATGCTAGATCGTTTAGCTATTATTAAGAGTTTAGCTGCTAGCACTAGGTCTCTATTATCGTTTCCTTTAAGAATCACTTAGGTTTCTTCAGGTATTAGGACGTTATAGTTTAGTCGTCAGCTGAGAGCGTCAGCTCTACTATTATTTAATCCTTTGTAATAGATGATCCTAAAGTTAAATTCAGAGAGAAACTCTAACTATCTAACCTATTATTTATTTAACACTTTTGAGGTTATAAAGTATAAGAGATTCTTATAGTCTAAGTATATAAGTACTTCATAAATCGTTCCTAAAAGTTTAGGTCTCTATTCCTTAAAAGCTTTAATTATTACTATAAGTTCTTTATTATAGATTTAATAGTTCAGCTTAGGTCTATAGAGCTTGCGTGAGAAGAAGGCGTATAGGTGTAACTATCCTTCTAAGTCTTATTATAAAAGTTATGCTCTAAAGGTGTAATCTAAGGAGTCTAGTTCTATTTCAAATTATTTAGTAGGGTCTAGTATTATTAGTACTAGTTTGCTGCTAATAAGGTCCTTAATTTTCTAAAAAGCTATTTGTTAAGGTTCTTCCTATATAAATAGGGTGTCTTTGCAGCTAAAGTTAGTAAGAGCTGTATTAATTTTGCTATAGTTCTTAATAAATTTTTAGTAAAAATTAATAAAACCTAGGAATCCTTAGACTTCCTTAAGGTTCTTAAGTACTAGCTATTCTTTAATAGCTTTAACTTTATTTTCTAACATTTAGACTTCTCTAGGGGTAATAGTAAATCTAAGGTATTTAACTTTCTATATATAGAATTTGCTTTTCTTAGGTTTAACTAGGAGTTTAGCTTCCTAAAGGGCTTATAAGACGTAGTGAACATCTTCTTTATGCTTCTTGAGGGTTAGTAAGAATATGAGGATATCGTCTAGATAAACAACTATATAAATATTAATATATTTACATAAGACTAAGTTAATTATATTTTAAAATATTATAGGAGCATTAGTAAGACTAAAGAGCATAATAAGGTACTTAAAATATCCTTTATATATTCTAAAGGTAGTCTTCTATTCTTCTCCTTGCTTCATTCTAATTAAGTTATAAGCACTTTTAAGGTTAAGAGCTATAAACTAGTTAGCTCTATAGAGGAGTCTTTTCATTTTATTGATAAGCAGTAGTAGGTAGCAGTTCTTAATCGTTATTTCGTTAAGCATATAATAGTTGATATATAGTTATAGTTTTCCATTCTTCTTTAGTACAAATAGGATTAAACTTCCTACTAGTGATATCAAAGGTCTAATATAACCCTTCTTAAGGTTTTCATTAAGGTACTTATCTAGTACCTCTATCTTAGTTAGGTTAAAGCTATAGATTTTATTAAAGCGTAGTTCTTTTCCTTCTTTAAGAGGGATTTTATAGTTAAAGTTTATATATCTAGGCAGTTTAGTTTCTAACTTAGCTGCAAAAAGTTTCTTATAAACTCTATATTCTTCTAGGATAGATAGAAGCAGGTCTCTTAGTTTAAGATCTTTTATCGTCATTAGTTATAATGCAGCTTCCTTTACCTTAAGGTAGCAGATATATCATTTTGCTATTTCTTATATTACTAACTCGTTTGAGGCCTAGTTCTAATAAAGCTACTTAAGGACTAAGTCGTCATAATCCTAATAAAGTTAGCCTTTACTCTAATCTATCTATAAGTTGCTTATTTATAGCTAAAGTAATCCTAGCACTATATTATATATTCCTATATTAGCAATATCAAATTAGATTTTTTCCTTCTAATCTAAGTAACTTATCTCAAGGGGTGCAGTCTTATTATAGATAGTACCTCCTTCATACTTAAATTCTTCTCCTTCTACTATATATAAGAAGTATAGTTGTTCTTTTCCTCCCTATTATACTTCTAGCCTATTGATAGCTTAAAGGGCAATAAAGTTTGCTTTAGCTCTACTATCAATTAGCGCAAGTATTATTTTATTATTAATAGTAACTTTAAGTTCTATATTATTTTTATATCCTTATAATATCTAGTAGATAGATCTTTCCCTTATTACCTATTATAATCTATCGTCAGTAGGTAAGTTTAGTTTTTTAACTGCTCTAGTAGTCTTAAGTAGGTAATTCATTTTCCTTTCTATACTGCCTTAATAAGGCTGTTCTCGCAGATCCTAACCTAAGGTAGTCTTAGTCTGTTTCTTACGATTCTCTAGGCGTATGCCTTTTCTTAGTAGTATACTTAGCATTCATCCTATTAGCATTCGTCCCACTTTATATTATTATTATATTAGCATCTCATAGGGAACTAAAGGCTTAGTTAGAAGGTAGCAATCTTCCTATCAAAAGTTATTATTATCTATCTAATCATAATATACATAGTATAGATATACCTAATAGGTTTATTATTAAGTCTTCTAAAGTAGAATCAGTAGTTATGCTTATCTCCTATATATTCCTTACACTTATTATAGAAATACTAAGGCTAGAATAAGGTTTAATGAAGTTAGTAGTTGCTTCTTAGCATAGGGTAATCTTCTATATATAGCTAAGGGGTATAGTTTTAGTCTTATTAGTCTACTGAAGTGCTATAAAAGTAGTGCTGTTATTCATCTTACAGCATGTTGATTTCTTAGTACTTTAGGAGTTGCTTAATGTTATCTTCCTAGTTATTAGATTCTTCTTTAGAGCTAGAGTTATCTATGCTAGGAGTAAGCCTATAGGCGATTTCTGCTTAAATATGTTATTAAGCAACATTATAAGGTTTATCTAAGTTATAAGGTAAGCTTTTACCTTCTCTAAAAGTCTAGTTGCTAGTTATGCTGAGGAGTTATTATTTAGTTAGAAGGTTATATTAGTATTTAGGTTCTTCCTCTAATTCCTCTTATAGGCGTAGTTACACCTATTAGGCGTCTTCTTGCTAGATTTCTTCTATTTCTCTTTAGATTTATCGTTCCTCATAGTAAAGTTATTAATAGGTTAAGTATGCTATAACTAGTTCTAGTCGTTAGACCTATAACATCTCATTAAGTAGTTTAGCTAGTTTTCTAGCAATCTTACTGTTGCTTTAATGTATTATAGCTAAGGTTTTAGGCTTAAGATAATATCTTAAGTTTTCTTTATCATTAAGGTAGATTTAGCAATTATCATTATAGCATCTAGTCTATAACTAGGCTGCATATGAGGCTTTTGCAATTATATTAACTTATTAAGGTCTTTTAGCTATTAGCTTCTAGGGAAGCTTCTTAAGCTGTTTATAATCTCTAGTAATATATCCTTATCTATTGCAGTTATAACACTTAGGGTTCTAAGGCTTTTTATTATTAGGTTTAGTTATTATACTAAGGTCTATAGGTCTGCTATATTATCTATAAGCGGTGCTTTAGCAGGTGTTATTCTAGTTGTTATAGGGCTTATTGTTGCTTTATTAGTTGTTAAACTTATGCTGTAGTTGCTACTAGTATTTACATCTAGAGTTAGCTCCCTATTATTATTTACCTTTTTCTTTATATCGTTTAAAGAGTTAATTATTAATTTTAATAGCTATACTAGCATACTAAAGGAAGTCTTTAGGTTCGTTTAGCTTGATAATCTCATCCTTAACGTTATCCTTAAGTCTTTAATAGAATATAAAGATCTTAGTCTCTTTAGTAAGGTTTAGTTAGATACTAAGTTGCCTAAAGGTAGCAGCATACTCTTTAGCTAACTTAGTCTATTATAGCTATGCAAGGTTGTATTTAGTTTAGCGTTTTTCGTCTAGATCTTAGAAGAGCAAGCAGAGAGCATCTTTAAATCCTTAGAAGCTGCTATAGATATCATATATCTCTATAGAGCATTCATCTAGCATTTCACACTTAAGGAATTCTTCCTAGATAGGTTTAAACTACTTAAGAGCTTATCTATAAAGGTAAGTAGCTACATAGATAACCTTCTCTATCTAATTAGCAAAGTTACTATAATGAAAATTCTAATAGGTTTAGATCTAGATTAAGAATAACTTAAGTTATCCTTAGGTGCTATCGTAAGTAATAAGGCTACTAAGTTTAAGTTTCTATCTTCCTCCTGCAGGGGTAGTAATAATATTAGTAGCAGCCTAAAAGGTATTAACTTTATTTTAAAGTTCCTATATAAGAGGATTATTACCTTATCCTCTTAAGCGAGCAATGCTGTTTTTAAGGTCTATAAGTCTTTGAGATCTATTGCTAAGTTCTTAGATTATCTACTTAAGGCTTTAGAGCTTATTAGCAGTTTTATTATATATAGTCTATACTTTAGCGATATTATCATCTCCTTTCTTAACTTAGGCTTAAAGTCTATTATAGGTTTCTTTTTTGAGGGTAACTTTATTATCTAAGTCTACTACTATTAAGGCTCCTTTAAGTTCCTTAGCTAGGCTTTTAGTAGGCTGTTGCGAAGAAGAGGAGCTTCCTAGGGTAGGTAACTTAGCAGAGGCGCATGAAGACATTCTTATCTATACTATTAGTAGGCTTCAATAGTTAACTTACTAAACAAAAGCAATCAAAGTGTTATAGTTAGCTATCTAATAGTAAGGTTTACTAATAGAAGTTAGGGATTAATATATAGTAATAGTATACTAAGGTTGTAGTCTAGGTTATAGGTTATAGCTAATAGTAGATTAGGTCTTTTAGAGGCTAAAGTAATCAGTCTTAAACTTAATAAGTAATTTGCAGTAAAGGTAAGCTAAGAGTATCCTAAGGATAAATACTAAGTTAATTGCTAAAGAGCTATAGAAGTATAACTATAAGCTAAGCTTAAGGTCACTCTATATATAAGTCTCAAATAGTAGTCTTTATCTACTTCTAAGTGATCACTTATATGCATAAGTGATCGCAATTAGTTAGCTAAGCTAATTAATCACTAAGCATCCTTTCCTATACTCTACTAATCGTTTCCTTATCTTATCATTACGTAACTTATACTATAGTTCTTCTATACTAAGTAAGTCCCTACTATTCCTATGATCCTATAGTATAAATATCCTATCCTAGCCGCCTAACGCCTAAGTAGGTCGTTTAGCTGTTATCCTTATTTACAGGTTATAACATCTTAGTCTTATTAGTCTACTAAGGTATTATAGAAGTAGTGTTATTATATATCTTAGGATAAGTTAACTTCTTAATACTTTAGGAGTTACTTAATTCTATCTCCTTAGTTATTAGTTCTTTTTTCTAAGCTAAAGTTATCTAAACTAGGAGTAAACCTATAAGCAATCTCTACCTAAGTATATTATTAAGTAACATTATAAAGTTTATCTAAGTTATAAGGTAAACTTTCACCTTCTCTAAAGGTCTAATTACTAGTTATACTGAGGAGTTACTGTTCTATTAAGAGGTTATATTAATATTTTAGTTCTTCTTTAGATTCCTCTTTAACTTATTTATGAAGTTCTTAATTAATCTATTTAATTCTTATAGGGTTTCTACGTATATATTTGCATTGTTTTATATGTAAAAGTATAGCTCTAAGTTATCCTTCCTATAAGAGGTTATAAGGTTTCTCTTAGATTTATTCTAAGTATAAGCTTTTAGCTTTTTGAAGGTGTATAAGCTTCTATTTGTTGTTATCCTCTAGTTCTTAGTCTTATATAGAGGAGGTACTAGTAGGTTTAAACTGTTAAATCTATAGTATTTTATTAAGCTATTCAGCTAGTTTTCTTATGATTTTGCTATTACTAGTGTATATTATTACTAGGGTCTTAGGATAGGGGTCTAGGATAGTTATATTATACCTAGTTTGTTTTAGATTACTATCCTTTAAGTAGTATCTTAATATTTCTTTGTCTTTAAGGTGAATTTAATAATTATTATCGTAGTATTTAGTCTATAATTAGGATATATGTGGAGCTTTTGCGATTATATTAACTTATTAAGGTTACTTAGCTACTAGCTTCTAGGGTAGCTTCTTAGGTTGTTTATAGTTTTTAGCGATATAGCCTTACTTATTATAGTTATAGCACTTAAAGTTTTAAGGCTTCTTATCGTTAGGCTTAGTTATTATATTGAGGTCTATAGGTCTACTATATTATCTATAAGTAGTGCTTTATTATATGTTACTCTAGTTATTATAAGGTCTATTATTATTCTACTAATTATTAAACTTATGTTATAGTTGCTATTAATACTTACGTCTAGAGTTAGCTCTTTATTATTATTCGCTTTTTTCCTTACGTTATTTAAAAAGTTAGTTGTTAATTTTAATAGCTATACTAGCATACTAAAGGAAGTTTTTAGGTTTATCTAGCTTAATGATTTTATCCTTAATATTATCCTTAAGTCCTTAGTAGAATATAAAGATCTTAGTTTCTTTAGTAAGATCTAGTTGAATACTTAGTTATCTAAAAGTAGCAGTATATTCTTTAGTAGACTTAGTTTATTATAACTATACTAGGTCTCTCTTAGTTTAACGTCTCTCGTCTAGGTTTTAGAAGAGGGATTATAAGGTATCCTTAAATCCTTAGAAGCTACTATAGATATTATATGTTTCTATAGAATACTCTTCTAGGGTTTCATACTTAAAGAACTCCTCTTAGATAGGTTTAAACTACTTAAAAGCTTATCTATAAAGATAAATAGCTACATAGATAACCTTCTCTATCTAATTTATAAAGTTACTATAATAGAAGTTATAATAGGTTTTAATTTAAATTAAGTATAGTTTAAGTTATCTAAGGGTGCTATTATAGGTAATTAGGGCGCTAAGCTTAAGTTTCTAGCGTCCTCTAATAGGAGTAGTGATAATACTAGTAGTAGCTTAAAAGGTGTTAAGTTTTCCTTAGAGTTCCTAAATTTTCTTAAGGTTAGTATCTCTACGTATGCTTTTCTCTAGTTTCTTATAGGCTTCCTTAGCGTTTTAAAGCTATTTATTTAAGCTATTTATAGCTTACTTACTCTTATTAATAAAAGTTTATATTTCCTTAGTTTTAGCTTCTTATTTCTAAATGATATACTAGAGTTTTTTATATCTTTCCTTAATAAAGGAACCTTTTCTATTAAAGTTATACTTAAGGTTTAGTATATTATAATCTTTAATATTAGTAAGTTCCTATACTAAGCTCTAAGGCTAGTTACGCGAGGAGGATGAGGATCTAGGGGTAGGAGATTTAGCAGAAGCGTGAGAGGATATTTTATCTATACTATTTAGTAAGCATTAGTAGTTAACTTATTAAATAGGAGCAATTAAAGTGTTATAGTTAGCTATCTAATAGTAGGGTTTATTAATAGAAGCTAGGGATTGATATATAGTAATAGTATATTAGGGTTATAGGCTAATAGTAGATTAGGTCTTTAGAGGCTAAGGTGATTAGTTTTAGACTTAATAAGTAATTTATAGTGAAGGTAAGCTAAGAGTATCTTAAGGATAAATACTAAGAAGTTAATTACTAAAGAGCTATAGAAGTCTAACTATAAACTAAGCTTAAAGTTATATTATATATAAGTCCTAAATAGTATCCTTTATCTACCTAAAAGTAATTACTTAGGTATATAAGGTAATTACAATTAGTTAGTTTTACTAACTAATTACTAAGCGTTCTTTCTTATACTTTACTAATCGTTTCCTTATCTTATCGTTATATAACTTATACTATAGTTCTTCTGTACTGAGTAAGTCCTAGCTGTTCTTATGATCTTATAGTATAAATGTCCTGTCCTAGCTACCTAATACTTAAGTAGGTTATTCAGCTGTTATCCTTATTTATGGGTTGTAATAGGTAGGGCTTCCTATAGGCAACTTAATCTTTGATATTCTGTTTATAGGTAGGTCTTTAGCTAGCCTTTAAACTGGTGTTGTGTTAAGTTTGTGTTAGCTGAACATACTATCGAGTCAGGTTATAGATCACTAGATAGAACTCTAAAGAGTACCCTGTCTGTACTATAGTAACCATTTAATTGCTTTGGGACTATCCTTATGAACATACCTATTTAAAAGAAGCGTCACTCGCTCTATTCCTCTACATAGTTTATATAGCTTCCGGCGTATTGCTTAACTCACTCTTATAGTTAGCTGATAATATCTCTCCTTTTCCTCTTTTATTCCCTCTTATAAAGCGCTTATAGTTGTCGTTAACCGACGCTACTATACGATCCCAGGATGTAATTCTCCACCATCCTCATCGCCCTCTTCGCAGGTATTGCTGTTGCACGCCCTGCTGATGCCCCACCTCCCCCGGACACGAGGGTACGCAAGCTATCTAACTGTTCTTACTACGCTCGCCATATCTGACAGCGCATAGTGCAACTTGTGCCGCCAAGATTGTTTTTTCGGCAAAGGAAGCAATGCCGTCTTCGAGAAGTGTCTGAATACATGCAACAAGGACCTCGGGTGCACGCTTACGCCCTGAAAGGCTCAAAGACCACAAGGTATGAATACATGAGCTATATTTGAGAGGTTCAATGGCTTATACGTGCAACTAGACATATCTGCGACGGATTGTGCATTGTGTGCGGACCTTATATTAGAGTTACTTCTTCACTTCACTCAGAATTCCCAATTCAAACCTCACTTTTCTCGCCACCTACCCTGAAGTCTTCGTAACGTAGTGTTCCAAAAACAACAACAAGTAACACATGCACGCTGAGGTCGTGGTCCAGACGCTTAGGACGGAGCGTCACCTGTTAGCCTTTTGCAAGACTGGCAGTAGTCTAGATTTTATTAACTTCAACATCCAAACAAAAACAGCTATGAAAGGGGTCACCCGAATTTCGGTTTTACTTGTAAATCCCCTGAATTCGAACACCAAGATGTAATGAACCTTCCGTCATTATATGACTAAGACTGCACTTGATCCAAGTGTGCGCACACGCCGACACCGTCTCGTATGGCAACGTCATCATCTAGTAGGCGAGGTAGCTTCAAGTCAGCATGGAGGAACTAGTGGATAATAAAAGAATCAATCAAAGCCCAACCATGCATGGCTAACCCAGATCTACAAGCTTCTGGCGCCGAAAGAAGCATCCGATCGTGTCAAGTGCCCGGCCATGGATTCACGAACCATTCGACTTCGCGTAGGTCCCATCATCATGATCCTCAGAAACAAGTTCGATGTAATGTCTCGCCGCATTGATCAGGGCTGAGTCTTCGCAACCACCAGGACGGTATTGTCTTAAGGAACACTGGTGGCTATGATCCGACCACGAACGCTTGGCGATTTGGCCTCGCAGTCTTTGTTACACGAGCTGGCGACTTCAGCCTTGCCGTGAGTGTTGGCTGCCTCGGAAGCCAACATACGGGTTAGAAATGGATTTGAGATCCCATCGTATATGTCGGAATCGGACTTCAGCCATTCACATGGCCCGAAGGATAACAAGCAGAAGATTATGTGACTCCTTCACGCGTGCTTTTCCGTCACTACGATCATGTCAGCCAGCGAGAGTCGCGTGCGACTTGCGTTTAAGGCAATGGTCAATCTTCATGCCTATCAGCAGCGCCATATTCCTCTCATGTCCAGTTGCGGCTTGCTCGGAGCAGACTGCAAACTCTCTTGTGCGCGCACCACTTACAATCCGCTTTGAGCATTTCAAGACGTCAACTCGCCATGAGAGAGAGCAAGGACTCACCAGTATACGCCATGCACATTGTGTAATAGTAACGTACTCTGTATTTCTGCTCTCGACTAATTCAAACACTGGGTCGACTTTAATGCCCGGCCCCTCTTGATCTGGCATACCAAGTCGCCCACAGACCTTGACGCCATCCCATCTTCCGCCACGTTGCGTCACGGCTCACTCCGAGAAAATGCCAGGGCTAGCAAATTGGATTCGCGACCGCCATCTCAGACTTGGACCAGATTCAACGAATGGCCATCTTCAAACGAGCTGGCGTTCCATGGGCATCCCATGGTGTGCTGACGTCAACGGCATCTTCTGCCAATTGTCCCGAATATGGAAAGCGAGTCGCTTTCTGGAGGCCGTTGGCGTTTTGTTTATCGTTGTCCTTGTGGATCTCTTCAGTGCTCTTCGTACCCGCGAGGTGGTCTATGCTGGCTTCCTTTCGTGCAGTGGAGTTGAGCGGTGCTGAATCAATAGCACAGGTATTCTGGTCATTGACCTGATCGTGGCTTGCACTGTAGACAGAATTTCTCGAATAGGCCGTCGCTGGTGTGACTTTTGCTGTTGTTCCTGATGCCGACGGCGCGCTGCTGGTAGCGTAGGAAGATCGAAGCCCGCTGTGCGGAGTGGTCAGCATCGGCTGAAAGGGTCGCATGGAGCAGGGCAAGACTTGCAATTGAGAAGCCTCGATTCCGGCGGTCGCTGTAGCCTGAGGACGAGAGGTCTCGCGGAGATTCTCTGGAGATTTTGAGGCGGAAGCAGAGTGCGCCCAGTCCCTGCGGTCGGCCATGTTGTCGTCGGTTGAACAGCTGGAGAAGGGCGATGGATGAGGTTGTTGCGGGATGAAGAGTCGGTGGAAGAGGGTTTGTGGGATGTAAATTTGATTCCAGACGTCGTCAGAATCATCCATTGGAACGTGGAAATAACGGGACAGGACACTGCGAAGGAAGGGCCTGCCTTAAGGGAAGCAGTTCTCACCTAAGGCAGGTAACAGCGAGTCTGCACCTACCTCGTCAACGCGGGTGTGGGGGTACTTGGAGGCGACAACTTGACTTGCCAAGCTTCCCTTCCATTTCGATCATTCTCAGTTATATTCGAATCACCACCGGGACCAACGATTTCAGGGCCATCGTTCTCACGAAGCGCGTCATCGCCTCGGACGGGTCTTGCCACGGCCCCAGAATCTCCGAGATCTCTAAACACCGAATCCACGGCTGACTTCTCTTGCTCTTCGGGCAGACAATGCCGGAGCTTTCCACGATACATAGTCTCAAGAGACGAACAAAGCAACACCAAGTCAACCTGGGACAGCTAAGTGATCCGGCTGACACTATTGCGCCCACTACACAGCCATGGATAGAGGTCAGTCACTCGTTGGCTTTCCATCTGCTCAAAGTTCGTTCCCAGACCAAGTTTTCATGCTCCTTCTCCCCTTGGGCTTGGTTCATACAATACTGATGTGAGCTCTTCAAAGGCTGACCATTTCCAAATCCCGCTACTCCCTGTCCTCTCACAACCCTGACATATGTTGCGTCTGAGCGACGCTGCGGGGAGACTCGTCCGGATGCAAAACTGGCGCGCTAGATGTCCTCAAGACCTATTCTCTGGTGTTATTCTGAGCGGAAGTCGTGGTCGCGGCGTTCCTCTGGCTTCATCATGGGGCATGCCTTCAACCACGTCTTGCAATATCACAGTCGCACAAACGACACCTTCGACCAGCCTCGCGCCTGTTCGCTCATTCACCTCGCTTCAATATTGATTCCTTACATTCTCAAGCACAACTCGAGGGTGGATATCGTTCTAGAAGACCAGGGCTCACGCTGTCGGTGTCAACCACGTCGGTCGCCCACATTGCGAGGCCTAGAAACCATCGCCCATTCGCCATCGCGACGCATTTTTTCTGCTCCAAAGCTCTATCATTTCCTAGCCACCATACGTCCCGTCCTTTGTTCATGTTAATTTTTAATAAGTCGCCCAGCATGGTCTTTCTATGCCCCAAGTCGCATTGATTCGCAGTATTTGATCCAAAGATGCTGCCACAGACTTTGCTGCTGTGGTGGCACAGAATGGTGCTAAAAGCAGGCTAGGTTGTCTCTGCTCTCAGCACACAGCAGTGACGGCAAAGTGTGCTTCTGGCGAGGCGCTCAGCCGGGAAAGGACGGTTCCCGAGATGGAGCGACAGACATATCGGCTGCGACTTGGCATAGGCAGACAGGATTGCCAGGGGAGATCATCAGTACACCGCTCGAGAATGAAGCGAGGGAAAAATATCAATCAACCGCTAAAGAATTAGTGAAGCGACGAAACTTCATGGGCGACATGTGCAGCATGGGCAGCAGCCGAAAAGACAACCGAGGGGGGAGACACACACGATAAAAAAGCTAACTAAACGGCAAAAACGTACAACACCGAGCATTCGCCGGTCGTCACCGAACCGACTACTACTCCAGACCTCATTAGCTTATCTATGGGAGAGCGGACGGGATCCCGAGTTCTCCAATGGGTATGGTCGTATGTGCTAGACATCACCTCTTTTGATGCTTATGTAGGCTCTCCCGGCGGCAGGGTTGTCTTGATGTACACATCGTCGTCTCGTTGCTCTAAACACGGCCTAGCCAACCGGTCCCAGCTTATCTTGTCTACTCTGCAAGACACACCCTATGTTTTTTGCGGCGTGGATTGACTACAGCCCGGTTGCCCAATTGTGCCTTTCAGATGATGCGAATGGAGAAAGCAGACAAAATGCCGCAATTAGGCGGGTGTTCTAGAGAAACTGGACTGGGGGAGGAGACTGACATTTTCGGGAAGTATTTTACTTGCACGCTCGCCCTGCTACTGTCCTCATGTGCTTGGTGGTTGTACACAGAGGCTGTGGGACATCGGGATGAGGGAAGGAGCCGAGGACGCAGCACCGTAAGGCGTGATGTGACCAAAAGGAATGTTCCAGTCACAACGCACCGCTTTCACTTGGGACCGGTATTGAAGCAGATTCCACGGTAGACTTGTTGTTTCCGGGTTCTGTTGCTCTTTCCCACCGCGAAAAGGCACGTTATAGATAAGGCAAGTATCCAGGCTAGATTTCCTCCAACGACAAGCCGCACTTCGTATCATCCCCCGCTTTCCAAACTAGACGAGGGACGTTCAAGCACGAAATACCATGCCACAAAATAGCTTACCTAAAATAGGGATCGACAGTAGACCGGCTGCCTTCGTCTGCCATTGAGATACAGCCGTTCTACGAAAGTATTTATTACGCCGTCGGGACATCCCAGGGCAGGTTTTCGGAAGTTCCGGGGAGTTCTGTTTGACGGTAAATACTTTTGAGACTGCTAAGCTGTCCGAAACTCTAAAATGACCCTGGCAGAATGGCTTCTGAAGCGTTGAAGATATCATCTCTACCCGTAGCAAGTGGCAGTACCTGATGCGGGGTGAAAAATTACGGAACTTGCGAAGGAAACTGTAGCGTTTGTAAACTTGGCAGGGAAGTCGGGGGTCAAAACGTCCGTGTTGATACGTGTATTACACCATGTGTCAAGCGTCACGAACCCAGTGAATACATCCAAGGTTTTACAATGTTCATGCACGAACTACATGATAGGTTCGGATGAACCCCATTTCAGGCCGGGGTAAATACTCTAAAGTTTCTGAGCCCCCTGCGCATGTGCAGATCTTCGGCCCCGCCAAGTCGATCACGGCTCCTCCCTCCACCCCCACTCCGTGCCGTGACAGGCATCCCAGTTTCTTTTGCTGCTTGAAGCGCGTTTCTCAGATCTAGCTATATCGCACTGAACGATTCTGACAACAAGCATCATGACTAGGCGCAGGGTAGGCTAGTTATGCCAAGGGACGATACAAATACAGGTCGCAGGTCATGTCATGAAGGGATACCCATTGAGGATGTGGCGAGCCACATCTAGCGCCCGTGTACAACATACACGTTTGTCCCAACCGCGGCCAATGACTGCGCCCTGCTTAGTTTACGTTGTGTCCTTGAAGCCACCTCCAAGATCTCGTCAGATGAGCAATCTTGGGGCCCCAAATCCATAGAGGCGCCACCAAGACAAAAATGAGGAATTTGACAAGAGCGAGTGCAAGGAACATGTACCAGCCGTCCTTCGTCCACCAATCCACTACAGCAAATGAGATGCCGGCGGCGATCGCGTTCTTCAGCACGTTGACGACGACGCCAATGTCTATGGCTTTCGCCGCGTAAATGTCGGTCGCATACGATATCAGGATAGTGCACCCGGATGTCATATTCACATTGACGACACTCCAGAGCAGGCCTATGGCGGCCCAGTGCCATCCATTTGCCAAACCGTACCCAGTCAGTACAGTAGATAGCGGGATGACGATGCCAAGCGGTAGCAGAAGTGGCAACGCCGCCTCGGGCTTGTGATACCCCTTGCGCCGAGTGTATGAGGCGATCATCTTGTCGGACAGCAAGCCGCCGATGAGGATCCCTGCGCAGAGGCCTCCGAGCACAAATAGGTTGAACAGTCCGACAAGATCAGTGGACCACAACATAGGGGGCTTTGAGAATATCAAGGAAACGAGGATGGAAGTTGCTATGTTGGTGGAGATGGACACACCAAAAAGCAAGACGGTGAGCACCACAGCAGGCACGGCCAGCATGCGGTATGGTGCCATGGCCATGGACAGCCAGCCGCTGACCGGATGATGATGTGTAAAACGCAAAAAGAAGGACCGCATCGTCCAGAGGTTTGTCCAAGATGCTGGAGGGACTGGCGGTGCAGCAAACTCTCGCTGCTCATCTTGTACAGACCGTTCGGGGCCTAGATTTTCCAAACTGATTGTCTCACGTTCTCTCTTATAGATCGGGGCTTCATCTCCGCAGCTCGAGTCTGGGGTAGAGAATAGAGGCGGTTCCCCTCGGACGCGTATGTTCATGATGGGCTCGGGGAACATGAGGATGGAGCCGACCATATTGAGTGCCGACATGATGCCGAAAAGATACTGCGGAAAACGCCAGCTGCCGAGTCCCTCAATCATGTAGCCAGCAAAGAGGGGACCAAAGACGGTGCCGGCGCCGAGTGACCAGGTGTAGACGCTCATAGCCCGACCAAGATACTCCGGCGGAAACAGCATCACGACAATCATTGGGCCCATGGACTCGACAACACCGCCTCCCAAGCCGCCAATAATGCGAGCTGCTAGCAGGGAGTCGTAGCTTTCGGAAGCAGCTTGCCAAAAGAAGCCTCCCGTAAAAATAGCGAGCCCGAAGATCATCGTGTATCTGGCACCAAAGCTGGCGACTGCGGGAACAGCCCATATGTTCTGGGTATGGCGTATCAGCGAGACCAAGTGCGAGAGGGACAAATCCAGAACGACTTACACCAAAGCCAAGGGCTAGAACAGCCCAGCTTGCCAGCTGGGAAGCTTCCGCAGCACTGACGTGCAATTCATACATGATGGGCCCCAACATCGGTGGAAGTGAAGCACTCATGACTTGGCCCATCAGTACGAACCAGCTGAGAGACCCCAACATGCAGAGACGCCACCAGAGAGGCCATGACTGTATAAGAGAGTGTCTGTCAGTTGAAGTCTCCAAATTTAAGACTACACGCTCGTTCTTGGGTTCAATAAAGAATGCAAAATATTGTCGAACCTTAGGGTCTGCTACAGCGCTGGCCGTCGCGGGCAGCTTCACAGAGATTGGAGCTGAAGCCATGATGGAATGAGAATTGCGATGACTGAGTCCACAAAATCAAGAAGAGAAAGTGTCACCAGAATGCGAGGAACAGACTTTCAACGCATGTATGTTGTGATCTTACTGATATCGTTTACTTGGGTGCACGTTAAGTACTGACGGTCGGTACGTCTTTAAATGGCCGTTGAGTCGCGTAAGGCGACTGCGACGACCTTAAGCTATAACAGGAGGGCTGTTTGCAACTTTCCAGGTTCTCTGGATTATCCGAGCAGTCCCGAGAAAAGGGCAGGCATTCTGTTCCGTGCCGTAAGTACATGTACCGCAGTATGCTTAGCATGTTGTAACCTTGCAGTACCGAAACGACTCGTGAATGGATATACGAAAGGCTTTATAGAGCTTGGCCAATATTTCACTCGAACATGAATCGTGAGCATGCGAGTAGGTCAATATGGGATTGGTTGACAAGACCGTGCTGCGGCCAAGCGAGATTAGATCCCTTGTACATGGCACTGATACCATGCGCACCATAGGAACTCGCTGCGTTACTGTTCAAAATGATTGTAACCCCTCTGAAGAAGTAATCCTGGACTCCTCATCGACCCATCGGCTTCAGCCCAGCCAACTTCCATTTTCCGTCGGCTTTGACGTAAGACTGCATGACAACAACCCTCCGATCCGCCTCAACCTTTTCTTCCCCGCTGTTGGCGCCAGTCAGGCGTACCGATGTGGACCGCATCTGGTGGTGGCCAATAACCTTGTCTTCATCAATCCTTTCCCACTTGGAGGCGCCGATGAGGTGCTGTGTACCTAGTGAAGCATCGCCAAACATCTCGGGGCCGCTAATCACGGCGACAAAGTCTTCCGCTGCCATTTCCTCATGCTTCGGACCCCCAATACTGCTGTAATCGACCTTGCAATTTGCTCAGCTTTGGTGGGTGCTTTGACACCCCTCATATAGAGATGACCGGGAATCTAGAAACTCACCGTGAGCTTTGGCGCTAGGATGGTCTTCAGCCTGTTCCAGTCCTATCTCGACGATGCAGTATTAGAATTTCGTCATTGAAACGGTCCCCGAGAAGGAAAATGGGAGTTGATTAGCAGCCATTGGCTGACGTGCAGAAGAGTTACACATGCCTTGCTGTCATAGCTGTCGACCCAGTCGAGCACTAGTCCTGACAACGCAACGTAATCTGCGCGGGATGATCATGAGAAATTGTCCGTAAAGCAGCCAGCTGAGAGACGTAGAAACGGACCTTGGTAGGGCAAAGTCGCCGCCATTGTCTTTGACTCCAACTCAAAGAAGAAAAAAGACAAAAAGAGTTTGCGGGGAACTCAGCTAATAGAATAAGTCAAATGAACAGTTTTGATAGTGACTAAGCGGTCTTTTGATGTCTTCCTTTCATGAGTTCTTCGAATACGTCCTTGGATATTTAGTTCATTTATATCCAATTGTACCAAAAAGTCTAACTTCCCAGTACGCTAGCGATGAAGCATAGTACATAGCTGTAGTATTGCTCCTCGTACGATCAGTGCGATTCTACCAGATGGAACGCCGGAAATGCCGGCCCGGAATTTCCAATCTCTTGATGACGAGTCAGCCAACGAACTACAGATCAGCATATGCGGCACATTCCGTCACTTTCCCTGCATGGATGGGTGGGCAATACTGCTCGGTCCCGAGTAACCTCAGCCTACCCCACACTAGATGGGAACCTTGGATTGTATGCTGTTGAATATGAGTGTGCTAGATTCGAAGTATCGCTGTACAAAAGCAGCTCCAGTCAGCTCCTTCAGCACTTGGAAAACGTGTGGTAAGATATGCACCCAGGATCTTTGATATTTATCAACTTTACACGACCATCATCTTCTCAAAAGAAAGTCTGACTGATTGCTTGAACAACATGCCTTTCAGGGTAGTTATTATCGGAGGCGGCCTCGCGGGCAATCTTCTTGGCTGCGGGCTCATGAAGGACAGCGTAGACGTGAAAGTTTACGAGCGCGCGGAACGTCATTCCACGCGTGAAGGTCTTCAAATCCGCCTCACATCGCCGGCATTGGCTGGCATGCGCGCGTGTCTCGAGACCGACCACATGCTGTCCATCATCAAGAAGTTCGGCCCAGCCACCGAGGCTAAGGCCGAAGCCCCCCGCATCTTCCACAAAGACTGGACGCAGCTCATGGATTTGAGCCGCTTCCCAGCCTACGGCAAAAACGCACCCATCACACGCGGCCTCTTACGCGATTGTCTCGCTGACCCCCTTTACGAGGCTGGCAAGCTTCAGTACGACACCGCCATGGAGCGTTACGAAATCTTGAACCCCGGCTCCAATGATGAGCGAGTCCGCGTCTGGCTGAGTGACGGATCCTACGACGACTGTGACGTCCTCATCGGCGCGGATGGTGGCTACTCCAAGGTCAACAAATTGGTCGGCCTTGAGAGTCTCAACTACATCCCCAGGCATGTAACTCTCGCGGCCAAATGTAGTCTACCGGTCAAACGGTTCGCAACCATGTCCAAAGAGTTGGTCGGTGGGCCAGTGATGTGTTGGGCGGACAACAGACATGTCTTTTTCGGAGGTAAGTGGCAACCGCATATAGAAAAGGAGGAATGTCGGCCTGGCCCCACCTACTTCGCCGTAATTCCCATTTTAGACCCTTCGCTAAAAGGCATCATTAGTGTATCTTCCGAATAGGAACATCGGGGAAGCAGGAAAGAAAGCAGGGCGGGAGTACGACGAGGATGAAGCCTCGTGCATGCTCAGCCTAGCCGTAACCAAAGAAATGTTGCCGAATGATATCCATGAGCGCTCTCTAGACGGGCAATACGACTTTTTTGCGGAAGCCATCAAGGATTGGGCGGCACCGTTGTAAGTCCAGATCGTTAGCGCTGTTACTTCCCATGCGCGAGATCAGGAGGCTTTGTGCTGACACGAGAACAAACAGCCACGAGATGATTGACCTTATGAGAGGCGCCCCTCTCCACATCTATGTGCCCAGGGTGGCAAAGCGACCGGCTAAGAACTGGCGGCAGAACGTCCAGACCGAAGATAAGCCAGAGCTCGGTCACCCTCGAATTTGGCTAATGGGCGACGCTATCCACGCCATGCTACCGCCTCGGTGAGTTTAGTATTCACGCCTGCAGGCAGCCGTCCCCTTTCAGAATCCCGCTCGGCGCCTGACGAAGTTGTGGGGGTGGCATCCTTCCGAAAACGCTCGATCTAAGCCCCATCAGAGTATTTGCTAACCGATGTACAGTGGCCAGGGCGGAAACCAAGCCATGTACGACGCCGGCAAGATGCTGCCATTTCTGACAGGGCTAGCGAGTCAACATTCCGGCAAGCATAGCGTGTCGACTGAAGAAATGGCCAAGGCAGTTATTCAGTATGAAAGTGAGATGATTCCCCGAGCATTTGACTGGGTGAGGAAGAGCGGCGGAGATAACTTCATTGTAAGTTGAGATGTCATTTCACCGTGGTTGAAGCCATGTACGCGTTTCAGGCGCTCTAAGCTGACTTAAGCGAAGCCCTTGAACACCAGTGAGGTATCCTCGAGGGCTTTCTTGTTCTTAGCGGGCCAGTGGCTGAATCTTTTGACGCTGTTCTCCAAATTTCAAGGGCTCTTTGGTAGGACCACAGCGGTCGACGATACCCCGGAGTTCAATATGATTTAGGCCGTGGCCTTGTGGGGATTTCCTGTACGAAACTCTGATGTCTCGTAGTTAATATGAAATTGATTGTTATCCTGGTTTCATAAATTCTCTTCCGCGCCACTAGAGCTAGAACCAGGTCCTAATGTGTGACGGAATGAAACGTGCGAATGCTCCAATCGAACGGCTATCGCCGACTCATCATCTCCCAGCAAGATACATGTTGTGCATGACAACCAGAATTGAAAGGCATCATCAATACTTACTGCTGTCTTTATGGCTATGTGGCTATCGATTAAAAATGGCCAGCCTAATTTCTTTGTATGGGACCCTGCATGGTCCCTAGTGAGATGTCGAAATCTCGGAATGACCAACTCCTGCGGAATGTGGGGCCGGATGGACACATACTTTGCACCGGCCCCGGTGCTCTTCCGCAGACTGGATTCCCTCTGAAACGGGGCCTCACTTGTCACATTGGCAGCCGAATGGTGAGACGGTATGCGTATCTTGCCAAGAGAAACACAGATTTCGTGGAATTGTCCGGAAAATCCGAACAAGTTGCATTTTTGTTTCACTCCTATCTTGAATCTTAAATTTCCCTTCACCCGTCTTGGTCACATGTCAGGTTTTCTTCTGCACCCCGTGTTGTTAGCTCACTGCTGTCTTTGCCTCATCAAATCAGCATCAGTTAATCCCCTTGCAATGGCATCAATCATCAAGTTGTACGGAGACTTCTTCTCACCCTTCACCATTATTTGTCTTTTCACGCTTCATGAGAAGGGTTTGTCCTTCGAATACGTCGACGTCAAGCTCTTCAGCCACGAAACCAAGGTATGAGTCTTAGCCTAGTTGGTAACAATGACAATGGCAGTCAGTTCTCCCGACTCGTCCCACTGCTGATGATTCGTTGCATGCAGCGGGATCTTATGAATGCCAAGCACCCGTTTGGGAAAGTACCCATCTTGGAGGACATTGACGCTGATGGAAATATGACGAAAATTTGCGGTAGCCGCACTCACTCAAGGTAACAGACCGAGACTCTTGTGCTGACCAGATGTGGCATGACACAGAATGCAGAGCTATTTCCCGCTGGCTGGCGGTGAAGTACGCCAGTGAGGGCACTGCTCTTCTGCCCAACTTTGAGGATTACAAAGCCGTCGCTCAATTTGAGGAGGCTGCGTGTTTTGAGTCCTCGTATCTTGCCGCGTCGTCTATTACGTATCTCAAACAGAAGGTCGTGCACCCGTACGTAACTCAATTAAAGTTGTTGCAGCTCCAAAAGCAGGACTTTGACTTACGTGTTATGTTAGGAAAATTGGCGTTCCAGTTTACCCGGAGGCAATCGAGGAGTCTCTACGTCAGGTGAAGGGCAATTTGCAAGTATTTGACCGCATATTGTCGGCGCGGCAGTACTTGACAGGCAACAATTTCTCCCTCATAGATGTTTGGTCAGCAATCTTCATTTACTGCTTGCTGGAGACTGACCCTGAGTTTCTCCAAGACCTGTCCAGCCTGGCTTCTTGGTGGAAGGGTGTTAGCAGCAGACCGGCCTGGCAGAGGACTACTGCTCAAATTGCTTCTCGCTGGGAAGCTATGAAATGAGGTTTGAAGACTTGTTGTACAAAACTAAGCAGCAGCCACCAGAGTCATCAAGATGGGGATCCTATTAAACACTTCTGTGTGGGACGTGCTGGAAATTGTTGATGGATGGATAACTGGAAAAAGACTGCAGAGTCTTCCCCGTGGGGAATTGAAATTGTGTCTGACCCAAAGCTTTGCTATGCATACTTGGCCTTGCTGTGGGTGAAGAACACTGAACGAAGAATGGCGACTTGCGGTTTTGCAAGGAATGCGAAATGTCAAAAGATAAAGTAGCCCGAATTCGAGCCGATGGCTACTAAAATATGAATATGAATGAGGAATGTCTCAGTCCATCTTGCTAAGCAGGACCCACAACACAGCCGTTGGAAATGACAGATCAGGTCTACCTCAACAAGTGCAAGCTCGCAGTCGGGTCCACCGTCGAGATTCCATTTCTTCCTGCCGCGAGGTTCTTGGTGTTGGTGCTCTCAGCAGTCAAAGCTTTCCCACCCGACCAAGGCCGCGCCATGGCTTGAATCATGGCGCATACTCAAGAAGCTCCAAAATCAAAATTTGTTCCAACATTCGGACTCCAGGTTAATCCATCGGCGTGATCCCCCGCGAAGTATTTCCCTATATGCGAGTTTGGCGCCGAAATTTCCCTTCCTTCCTTGTAGGTCCAGGTGGCAATCTCGGCGTAATCCCCTGAAGGCTGAGTGCGGACTTTGCCGGAAGTTGTTTGCGACACTGATTCGGCTCTACTGGACCGAGCATGAGCGATAAATTATGAGAGCCAAGTATGATAGAAAACCACCCGGACATATACATTATACGCGAAAAGATGGGGGAACCCAATTTAACAGAACCGATCCAGACTGGGTCCTAGCCATCAGATACTTTCAGCTGGAGGCACCTTCGGAAAATACCCTTGTTGCATGCTCACTGGGCCAAGGACCTTCACGTCAAGGAAGACTTTCTTGGCAAAGGGACCATGGATAGTTATGAGCGAGATCCAAAGACACTAGGAGCCTGCCATTCGTCGGTCAAGAGGAGAAGGGTGAATGAAGAGACGACACAACATGGCCGCGAGTGCGGTGATGGTAGCGGCAGCGTCTGGTTGAACGACAAGGCAAGATGCGCCGTGCTGACGGAGGGAGTAGACATGGCCTCCGCAAGATGCTCATCGTCTGTTGTTAACTGTCGCGTCTAGTTCCAGAGTCTGTCAAGGTCCCTAATGGTGTGTACCCAGCTTGTCGCGGTTAGACAAAAGCTCCCTTCGCAGTGGGGCCTTGGGAGTCGAGGCAGATCATCACTGTCGAGCACGTCAAAATCAAAGCCTGACTCAAAACTTGACGATTACAGCTAAAGAAGTCTCAACAGAGAACATGCATATAAAGACTTAACCCGAACTTGAATAGATGTCCCCAAGGTCCTCGCCAGTAGGTTTCGCAACGGGAACCTCCAGGCCGCCAACCTCTCCATCCGCCCTCGCAGGACCACGGCCCTCAACGTTCTCATTCGCCTGCGAGCGCCACCACTCTAATCGGTCCAGAAGTCCCTCGCTGGTGGCTGCTTGTAAAGCTGCTACCGTCATGCCCCAAATGGCGGCGTAGATGCTATCGTAGATGGGAGCATCGGAGCTGGCAATCGCTGGCCCCATTTGAGAAAGCTTAAAGATCAGCTCGAGCTGGTAATCTAGCTGCTCACTATTCTGCTGATCACTTCTGTTTATGATCGGCATGTCATCGTTGCGAACAGAGCCGTTGCCGGAGTGGTCGATCGTGCCGGCCAAGAACTTCACAGGATCTTGTAAACCTGGCTCGAGAAGACGAACTTCATCCCCGTCGGCCTCCTCTTGGGGCGTTTGGGCAATGCATGCCCGCTTAGTCGCCCGCAGGCTCTCGTTGTTGCTCTCACTGTCTTCATGTTCCTCTACAGATTCTTCTGCTTCCAATTTGCGCTTGCATGCGCCAGAGGGACGCGTCGTCGTTTGACCATTGGTGTTGCCTGGTATAGAGTTTTAGTAAGAACCACTGAGGTAAAGGGGATACAGCCATCTTAGGGTTAACGGCTTACCTTGCCGACCGACATGGTCAATATCAGAATTCTCAATGGCATAGAGGAACACCACATCATCATGGCCATCCTCTTGAGGCGGGGTGCACTCCCTACTTACGTTAGACGTGTTCATGCGGCCATTGGTGCTGTCGGTCAACCTTTGGCTTTCTTCCTGGTTCTCATTATCCTCGAAGGTCTCGTTTGTCGTGTGTCCATTCCCCGTCGTAGTCTCAATAGTATAGTCATTGGATAAGGGGGCGGAGAAGTCCTGGAACCCTTCCCAGTCCAGTTCGTCAGAGGAGTTCCATTCCTCTTCCCCCTCGCCGGAGCACGAGCTGCTCTCCTCCGAGGAGTACACATACGACAACTCGTCGCCGAGGTAAGATTCAACATCCTTATCGGAGGAAGAGTCTTTGTTCTCGTCGAGCCACCGTCTGAAACAATCGTGGTGGATGCATGTGCGATTATCGCTATCGACACGAGGGGGTAATTCATTGTTCGCGTAGCTCAGCGGAACGGAAGACGTAAGTGCATCTGGTGTAACGGGAGGCCTTGGTGGAAGGGGAGACTGAGGAGGAACGGGCGGAAAGGAGTAGCTAGGCTGATAGCTAGGCATACAGGTAGGCGGATAGCTAGAGACAAAGCTAGGAGCACGGCTAGCCGAACGGATAGGATCAAAATAGCCCCTACTCGCAGCCATATCTGTGGTGAAGTAAGACCTGGTTGGCTGATAATCCAGTATCGGTAACTGGGCTGAAGCAGGGTCTTGGGAAGCAGTCCCTTGGGCTGATGCCGCCAATCCGTAGCCACTATGAGCAGAACAATCGCAGGAGGAAGGGTAAATGGTGTTGACGTTCCTGTCATCAACGGGGACACACACGGCGTTATCGCCGTGGTGATGGCAATCGTCGCCGCATACCGTGACGCTTTGTTGGCTGTCCTGGGAGCACCCATCGCAGCTATTTTGGCACGAGTTCCGGTGACCAATCGACTCTTCCACCAGATCACCTCCCTGGAACGGGGTTATCCCTGCCGTAAGACCCCCAATCGGCGCTGTAGTCAATGGTTAGATTATGTTCTTGACACCTACACAGTGTCCCTGGTGGCAGCCTGAAGGTGACTTACGACGACTGTTCTCCATGCTGAATAATAAAAGAGTTGAAGAAGGGTTGAACTAGTGATGTGACAGCAGCGTTGGAGGAAAAAAGAGAAAGTTAGTAACAACGAAAGCGTTTGGTCGACAATTTAAGCAGACGGGGTGTTTCCAAGGTTGACCGAATATGTCCGTGGATGCGGTGGCTTGCCCCCAGAATGGTCGAACTCTGTTGCGCACAGTGCCTGTGGCTTTTGGATAAAAACTTCTCACTTTAGAGGGAGCCTACTAGCCAGTCCAATGTCATGAGAGGTCCATATCACCCTACCTGCCTCTTGTAATAATAACGCGGAAGCAGAGCGCGTGCATACGTGACGCGCCAATGTTGAAATTTCAAGCAAGAAAGGTTCCAAAGCACCTACATTAAGTTGATATTCAAGGGTATCACGAAAGCGGTTAAATGTAGACCAGATGCAGAGGCGAGGAGGTTTCATAGGTAGATAAAGCACCCTTTGAGCTAAGATATGTCTACATTGAGCGGAATGGCTGGGCGTTTTGGAGTCCCCCGGGTCAGCTCCACTCATTCAGATGTCCAGCAAAGTGACCTCGTACCCTGTTGACTTTGTTTAATGGGCTCTTATGGATGGACCGGTCCAGGAATATAGTGTCTTACGCGGCACCCATTTGGAACTGACACTGACATTCAGTTACAAGCCAAAACAACGTAAACAGCACGTGCAACTCGATCTTCCCCTTCTCCTACGTCAACATGAACCGCCTGGCTGGCATTCTCACGGACGCGTATTTCAAGATCTAATACACGCTTACTGATAACTACGATGATCCTTCGACCAGCCATAGTATGACCGCAAGGTTAATATTTGCTTGCTCTGTCCTTCATAACAGCTGGTTAGCTTTGATATCGTGAATGTTTCTAAATACGTACAACATACTAGTGGGTACCCCTTTGGTTAATTGAGGGCTTATATGTGGAGTGTTTGTCCCAAGCTGTTAATGTCCGCTGGAAAGTTGCTGTAAGGTTGAAAAGGTTGCTCCCCTGTGTAAAAGGTCTTCACCGATCAAGTTGCAAGTTCCTGGCTCCGCCACACAACTACTGTAGTAACAAATCTAATTCACAACATATCGTTCTGTTCATATGACAATTGGCGGATGCTAAAATGCCCAAGCTAGTTACTATGGAGATTTGGAACGGACGAAAGGGGTTATCATCGCTCTTTAGGTATCAGGCGTTCCGCAACATGGCGCAAGCTGTAGTTCTTTGGAGGGGCACATGGAAGTTTGTTATGAAACCATCCATCATCCGAGCTTGGGAAGCTGTGATGCATCAGTATAACAGCTGGAGGCTCGATTTCGTTCAAGAACGGCTGGATGCAAAGGCTACTAAGTGTCGCGGCGATGCGATTCAAGACTTGATGCATGCAAACCAGGTTATTCGCCCAATGTCTTTGGAACAAATTTAAACAGAACGGAAAGCTCTAGAGGGCGTAGAGACTGTATATTGTTGATAGTAAGACGAACTACAAAAGGAAAGAAGCACATCCAATTCTGAGTAAGACAGAACAACACGAGGGTCTTCCCATATGTTCAAGTTTTGGCCAGTTGGGTTAGCCGCCACAGACGGGTCTGGTATTAAATTAGAGCAAGCGCATGTCGTCAACCAACAAAATACGGACCTTCAGGGCCTAGTCTCGTTTTATCTGAGCGTTCTGCTGGATGCCATTTCCACTTGGGGCGGCAATTACGCAGGTAGTATCGTTGGCGCTGAAGGGTAGCCGAGCGACGAGTACTGGCACCTGCCCTTTTCCAGTAGAGCTCTTTTCCAGTAGAGGATTGTTGGCACTGCCATGCAAGGCCCGGATGGGGCAGGCACGTCTGGGCTACCACTGGCTCTTGCTGGCGCTGCGTGGAAACTCACTCACACACCCAGCCTCCTACCTGCCTACCTTGGCTCGGGCAGCTACCTCGTCCGAGCTCCCTTCGCACTCAACTCAACACTGTCGACGCGACACCAGACAACACACACTGTGCTCCTACTTCCACGATGGCAGGACCCAGGCTGTTGACAACCCACTTCAAGACATCGCTGCTGCCGACAAACGAACACGACTGGGCTCAGCTGCTGGGCTTTTTGACCTGTTTCAGCAATGACGCAAATAAAGCCTCGCCGCCCTTTGCTCCGACTGTTCTCCTTGTCTCGACTGAAGTACTGTCGAGGCTCCTGCGCTCATTGACTCAGGAGAAGGTTGCCGCCGCCCTCGGTCACAATCTCGACATCAACATCCATTTTTGCACCTCGCGCGCTGCCCTCAAGGATGTGCAGACGCCTTCTCGTGACGATGATGTCTGGAAGAATGTTCTGCAAGGCCGCGTGACCACGTCGAGTCTGAGAGAATGGTGCAAGGCCCGGGACAAGAGCTCGAGGCTGGTGAGTCGGACCGTGCTGATAATTCTATTTCCTTTCGTCTCATTTCTTTCACCCTCCGCGTCCCAAGCTAACTCTATTGCCTACCATCTCAGACTGCTCAAACTATCTGCTTCTGCGACATTGACCAGGCCACGAAGCCTGATGCCTGGGGACCAGCAGCGCTGGAGTTCTTCACGACAGATAACAACGGCAATATCAACGAGATGCAGGGAGAATCGGAGGACTTGGAGTCTGACCAAAACAGTGACTCGGGATCGTCGGTAACCGCTGACGGTGAGGAGCCAGAATGGTCGAAATGTTTGAAAGAGAGCTACTGCGAAGATTCGGTGGAGGCTGCGGGTTGATTTGGAGCAGGCGGGGATCTAGAAGGTGTACATTGTAGCCCCTTACGGCCGACGATGGCCATGAGCGGTCAAGTAAGCTCCGATATAACCATCCCAGAGGGAGACGATGGCGGTCTTCACTTTCCGCAAACCTCAAGCGCCCAAACACACACCACCCGCGAGTTCCACCGTTACTTTCAAAGCACAATACAGCACCATCTCGTTTGATCAAATCCGATACCATTGAGTCACAGCAGGCCGGTCCAGGGAAAGTGAACCCACTGCTTCCATGGCGGAGATGTTCCGTCGCTTCCAGTGCCAAGACTTTCGGCCTTGCTTATACGGCACCTGCATGGGCAGTGAGTGCATCTCAGCGTCCTTTCCTTGCGTCTCCAATGGCCCGAGGATGTGAGAAAAAGCCCGACTCTGCCCCAACGAAAGCTACTGCTTGGCAGTTTTCCCAGGAGCTACCACTACTTCAGGGCCACTTTCCACTTCGAAGCTACCATCAGCAAAGGAGCGTTTAGTAAAGAGCTCTGACGATGCCTGTCTCGACGCTCAATGGACAAAGAGAAGGGTAATGACGATGTGAAGCAAGACCTAAGACCGCATTGTCTGAAGAGGGGGCAGCATCCTTTCCCGAAGGAACTGGACCGGGAAGAGATGAGACCTTGAACGGACGGCACGTGCTTTTGAACGGCGTGGAATCCGAGAGGAAGGCAGAAGTGGAGTGACTGGTCTCCTCGTTGACCGTCGGTGTTTACTCCAAAAAGAATACAATGTGTAGGTGTCTCCTGTCCGGTCCAGCTCCATGGCATCACGTGGCCTCTGGTCACGCGGAAAGACCCAGTGGTGACTCGTCAGGTCTTTCTCCCGTTGATGTAGCCATCGACAACTCCACGCACATGGGGACCATATCAGAGACATCGTCGACAAAGAAGGGATGATCGCGGTCTTGCATTGGGGACATGGCGACTTTTGGAACGAACTTTGGGATTGGGTATGAGTTCTCGCGTAGAAGACTACATCTATGTTCCCCCGCTTCAATACACGCCCGCCTACTGCCCACCTGCCTGCTTTTCCACCCGTTTATGCATCCACCCCGTAATTCTCTCCAGCCGCTTTCGAGCCCATGTCTCGGTATCTCCATCTAGACATAGGGAAGGAAAGGGGGGCCTCCCAGGGGGCGGACGTGGATCTCGTAGCTGGATTCCGGCAAAACATTTTGAATCATGGTTTCAAAGTCGCCCATGGCTGCCGCGGTGATCTCGCAGCATGTGGCTGCCTCGCTGAGTATCTTTTCGCTGTTGCCCTTGAAAGTTCTGCAGGAAGAACCTTTGGCGACCAGCGATTCCAGAGCCTGCAGCTGGTCCAACAACGTGGAGGCAGTCTCGTCTGTTGCAACGCAGTTTGTGATGCAACGCAGTTTGTGATGATGATGCGGATGTAGCCTTTTTTGAGACTGGCATTCTCCTTCGGGGCGGCAACGGGCTTTGGCTCAGCCTCCATCGCTAGAAAAGCAATATCAGAAGAAGTCCATTGGAAAGGCATACCTGAGAGGGCAGCAACACATACCATCTGGCTTCTGCGACTGGGAATTGATACGCTGCCGGCGATGTCTGGGAGAGTCAGAGCAGTCCTGGGGCCGAAGTGACGCTGATCGAGTGGTGGCAACCATGGCTTCTGTCGCAGTTCCAAGCGGTGACCGGGGTTGAAAAGAGGCAATGTCGCGGAGCCAGGAAGTGTTCTTTCCGAGGGGAAAAGAAGCGAGCCTCCTCTAATATGAGGCGATCGCGTTGTTGAACCTGTTGGGTGAGGTTGCGCGTGGGTAGGTGGGTGCCTGCTGGCTGCAAGATCTAGGTAGGTAGGGTAGGCAAGCAGGCAGGCCCGGAAAAGAAGGCACGTCGGTGCGGCGTGACTTCCTCGACTGTACTTGACCCAACGAGACGCCACCACGTTCTTCATCTCGCGGCCTGCCCACCAGACTGCGACGCCCCAAGAGAAAGCGCGAAGGCGGATGTACTATGCGTCCTTCCGTTTACATTTTGAGTCACTGCACACCACCCTGTGGCTGCTACTGACGTGGGATACTCTTTAAGTTCTTTGAATCAAAACATGCCAGAAAAAAAAGAAACATATAAAGAGCTTGTCCCCGGCTTTTGGCAGGCCCGCATCTGGAAGCTTCAAGAGCCGTCAGAATTTCTCAAAGGTGACTTGCTTGTGAGCCTTGTTGATGGGGATAACACCCAGCACACATCTCACGCCGCCTGGAGTTCTCCCCACCTCATATGTTGCAATTCGGCTGGGTTGAGGCCAGACCTAGCATGAACACGACCTCGCCGTGTGATGGAGCTTCTAGCAGCCTCCGCTCATTCAAATGAAGTCACAACATCAACATAACTGCTCCCAACGAAGGCGCGCTTGTCACCTTTGCAGGCAGGTTCAATATCAAGTCTAGCATGCTCACATTATCCAGCGAGCCAACGCAGTTCCACTGTATGGTATGTTGCCCGTCTGTTTACACATGGGTGGGTCTTTGCGCGAGTTGATCCTACTTGCAGCATTGCATTGTGTTCATTTAACGATTCTGTTTCACTCTATATGTAACAAAAGAGGGTGGTTCATTCAAGACCAGTATGTTCAATACGAGTAGACGTCTTTGTCATCACAACCATACACAAGAAGGCGCATCTCTTCCCAGTTCAGACTCCAAGTTGGAAAGCACCAAGACCGCCAGAGTATCTGTCTTCAGTGTGAGGCTGGACCAGAGATGAGAATGCGGCAGTCAGAACTCTAACGCCATTAAAGCAATAGCTTGCAGTCAACAGGATCTCCGCGCCGGGGGTCAGCACATCAGCTGCATCAGCAGCAACCCCCCCTCACTCCGTCGGCGCGACCAATCCATCTCAACATCGCTCATCATATTCAGTCATTGAATCATTCATGTATTCTCCTAATTGATATACGTTACTGTGTCATAGTCAAAGAAAGAGGTGCCTCCGAACCACCGTTGTTTGTCGCGCAAATTGAGATACTGCCCCTCGAGAAGTCGATGTACATCAATCCTGAACGCGAGGCTCTGTTTCCAGTGAAATACTTTGGCCCGGAACTATCGTCTCCGATCTGAATTTCGATACCATCGGAGGTGGTGTAAGAGAACCCATAGTTTCCCTCTTGGATATTCGGACCAGTAGTCAGGAAGCAAGACGTCGTTCCACTCGCAACCTTCTCGTCCAACTTGAATACCTCCTTGCCGGCTGGTGCTTTGACAGCCTCGGAGGGCTCCTCGGTGACCTTGAAGGCTAACGTACCGGAACCTCGAGATCCGCAGATCTTGACCGAAGACGTGGACTGGGCAAGGAAGGTACCTGTCCATGGTCCCTTGGATTGGTGATATCCCTCGTCTGTTGACCCTGTCTCGATGCTCACGATCATGTCCGGGCTGACATCGAATGAAAAGCCGTACGTCATCCCAGCTGTTGCACTGAAGTCGTTTGTGGGAAAGCACGCCGAAGTACCAGCGCTGACTTGCTCGTTTAGTGAGAAAAGCTCTTTGGGCGCAGGTGGAGGGGGCGGCGGCGGTGGCGGCGCGGTTGTCGCCGCAGCTGGATTGCTAGTTGTGACTGGAGGAGGACTAGGAGTTGCAGAGGGTATCGTCGTTATTGACGAGACTACCGAGCAGGCCTCGCCGCTAAGGTCTTGTCTTTTGAACTTGGCGCTTCGCCCAGGGCGTCCACAGACGGCACCCTGACCATTGAAAATAACCGGTCCTCCGTCGGGAGCTCGCTGGTAGGTCATATCCATGAGGAGCTTTTACATGTTGGCGGCTACCTTTGGCTACCTTTCCAACCTCGAACAGCTGGGGGTATTCTCCTACCGCAAGAAGGTACGCTGCAAGACCGGCCACAGTGGGTGCAGCTGGGAAGCATCAGTTAGTATGAACGGCCTTTGCCCAATATATCGACCATGGATTGGAATTACTAACCAAAAGACGTGCCGTCATTCTGTCGCGTGCCGCGGAAGAAGGAATTGGCAGCACACTGTAGTCGAACGCCGGGTGCCATGACATGAACATGAGGTCCTCCTTGAGAGAAGCTGGCATTCTTTCCCGCGTTATCGACGGCTCCGACGTTGATCACTGGAACTCCGGTTTTAGCCATCAGACCTGGCCAGCTATCGATGTCGGCAGCTTTCACTTTTCCTTGCTAGACAAAAAGCAGTCAGCTCGCCGGACCTAACGCGTGGTTACTCGGCCTACATACAGTGACTTCAACACGATTGTCGTTTCCAGACGCCGCAATGACGATAACGTCCAGAGCAATCAACTCATTCACGTATTGTCTCATTGTGGTTTTGATGTTCTCAGGTGCAGTGTTCAAACCTTCACGTATGTTAGTTGGTGATGCTCGGATCCGGTGTGACAGAAGAAGCTGTAGATGGCGGAAGGTTGATACGTACGACAGCGCGAGATGTTGACAATGGCTTTACCCTGTAGCTTCTTCTCCCTGACGTCATCCACGATCTTATCAAGAGCGTCATCGGTATCGGAGCCCTTGATTCCGGCCTTGACGACGACCAAGTTGACGTTCTTTGCGACTCCGGAATTGGGACCGTTAATCTTAGATCCGGCACAGGTACCGTGTCCATCAGGATCAAGATCCTCTTCAACGGATGCTTTTTCCTGGGAGCCTCCGAACATCCAACGGGGTTTCACAGCCATACCGGTGTATTCCTGGTTGTCAGGTTAGATTAGTCAACCGCAGCACGTGAGTTGACTCGAAGGAATGGTACTTACAGCGTTCTTAGCGTAGTATCCACTGTCAAGAATGTAGACAGTAATCTCGGTTCCGGCACTATCATCGTATGCGTAGGTGCTGAGAGTTTTGAGGTCTACCCCCGGCGGCTGAGAAAGAATGACGAGTTCTGTTGGGGCATTGGCCTGCTTGACGACGGCCCGCTTTCGAATTCTGCCGAGCTTGTCAAGCGACTCCATCCACCACTTCTCGTGGACCTCATCATCATGGTCTCTTTCATTGATCAGCACTGATGTGCCCTGGTTGTTGCGATCCGGCTCATCAGGATCTACTGCGCCGACCTGCCAGGTTTGTCAGCTTTTGATTGACTAGAAATACAAAGCTCTCTTGAAGCGGGACGAAACAGCTCAACGTACCAAAGGATCTTTGATGAGGTTGTCCCGTTGCGTGGTGGTGATATTGGCGGCGACGAGCAAAACCTTCGTACCCTCTGTTACTCTGTAATTACCTTGGCCAAGGTCCTTGTCAATCAGGGAGAGGAAGTCTTTCTTTTCTTGATCTGTGGCGCTGGTTTTGGGGTAGACGACATGCGGTGCTGGCGTTTCGCTTGGCACGGCACTCGAGGTACTCGTCGGGGCTTCCGTACTCGTAGGTGCCACTGAGTTGGAAGATGGAGGCGGTGCAGATGAAGGTGGTGCGGAAGATGGCGCGTCGGGTACAGAGCTGGGCGGCTTGTTCGGATCGTCCGGATCGTCAGGTTTGTCACCGGACGAAGAGCCGGCAGTGACGGATGCGCCGGCCGCCACAGCCACCGGGGCGGGCCCAGCAGCGGCACCGGCAATGGTAAAGAAGCCACCACCGGGTCCTCCAACGACGACAACGCCAACGGGAACGACGATGGTGTCTCCATTGCTGACCGTAATGGTCACTGGTGCGGCACTGCTCGTGGGTGCTGCTGAAGAGACAGGGGGACTCGTGATGGTAAGTGGGCGGGTAGTAGGTGCGGCAGAAGACGGTGGCACAGAGGATGGTGGCACAGAGGATGGTGGCAAAGACGAAGGACGGCGGCTGGATGAGGGTGCGACACTTCCCGTATGGGTTCCGTTCCTTACGGGGGTGGCTCGTCGGAGGATCGGAACAGCATTGTGGTATGGTTCGCCCTGCAGGTCAGATGCTACTACAGAGAATGAAAGAAAGCTCAAGATGACAAATAAGGAGCGTTGGGCGTCAAATTTCATATTCAATTAACGAGAGTGAACGTTTCGAAGGAACGTGGGTGAAAGAATGTAGAGCGATCGGTGATGACCCATGAATGTCTGACCAACCCGACATTTCTCGCGCTCTCTCGACTCATATATGAAGACAATTCTCTTGAGGTCATATTCATTCGACTTGTCAATTGGAAACATGGTCGTTTGCTTAGTGGTTGATGTCTAAAAGCAGCAGTATAACGCAGAACTTTAATTTTATGAGAATTTCTGCTGAGTATCTAAAAGCAGCAGTATAATGCAGGGCGTTAACATTGTGGGAATTTCTGCTAAGCCGATATCCTAGACTGGCGTCGTTGAACGGCAATCCGGATGCTCCAGGCCCGTCGACAAACTGCCAAGTGCCAGGCCTCATTTATGATTTAGTGCATGCGGCCTCGGCTGGCGGCGCTTCGCCGCTGACATCGAACCTTACCCCTCCCATGTCTTAGTAGTTCGCGGGCAAACATTCCTTTTTTGAGGTCCCGAGGCAGGACTGTCACTGCTCCACGAGTAGGCATCCCTGGACGGGAGGCCATGTCTTCCACGTGAGCTCAAAAGCTCTCACAGTGAGGATTCAAGCCGTAGGATATGCCTATCTTTGGCGAAGAACAGGGGTTTTGCAAGTTTCAGATGCAGGCGCCGTAGGAAGGCGGATGCCTGAGCTAATTAGTATACCAGCCCCCAGAAGATCTCGTCCTGCCGCGGTTCAGCCCGCAATCATCCAGCCACGGATCTCGTGTAAAGTACGGAGCTCAATGCTTGGATCTCTCGGCACTGTTGAGATTTTACAACATTCTTTTTCCTGCCAGGGTTTCGAAACATTCTAAGCTTACAGATGACGGAAACAGCGATTTAAATCACGGTATCTCTGCTTTCGCTTTTATTGGTGAACAAGATACTTCATGGGCTATGAACTCCAGTGTATTTACAATAACTTCAACTTCACAGAACGTAATGTAACCAATCACTCATAGATAATCCATGGTTTCTTCATGATCGATCACATCTTTAGCGCCAGAGATCTATGCGTTGGCTGACGGATATCAGCGATGCCAAGAGCAACTGCGACTGGTTTAAGCGGGAAGTACGAATATTTCAAGAAAGTCAACAACGGATTCAGGAACGACACTCAAGGTGGGCTGTGGGGGCTTGACCTGGTTGCAAGCACGACTGGATATATCTAAGGATGCGAATCCGATGAAAGCTTGCTGACCTCTACCTGACTCTTGCATCTAGAACCACAATAAATTGGGGATACAGCTGGATGCCACTTGCGGCAAGCGGAACTCTCTTCCAATTGACATGGCCCCGGGGAGATAGGCAAGGACGCAACGGGCCACTGCATTGAAGTCGCAATCATGCGATACCCAGGGTACCCATCCCAAAATTACTTTTGGTAGGTGCCCTGCGTCGGCCATTGCATCCGCCTTCAATTACCCATCCCGCCCCCCACGCCGTCTGATACTCTCTCTCTAAACCTAACCTTACGTTGAGCACGTGGTATGCACGCAATATCTCAGATATAGAAGGGCTGCTACACACTTAGAACGTCCGCCATCACAACGTCGCGCGTCGCGGTCTACTGGAATGTACTCCTCACCTTAGTGATGGACCTCAACAGAGTCCCGCATGCTCTCGCCAACCTTTCTGCGCAATGATTTTCCACTATAGGCGATTGTTGCTACGTACGACCACACCCACTGGAAAACTCAGGATCCCGTCCGCTCTCCCGTAGATAAGTCAATGAGGTCTGGAGTAGTAGTCGGGTCGGTGACGACCGGCGAATGCCCGGTAGTATATGTATGCTTTTTTGGCCACTGAATCAGTTTGTCTGCACACCTAGGGCTGAGGGTTCCATATTTACTCCTAATCTGGCGATATAGTGCTGTAACTAATGATATAGATGAAGTTCTATATGTCTATTACTTTTGCAGTTTTCTATTAGTTTGCAGCTGAGGGGTTTTAATCAAACGTGTTTCTCTTAGGTTTATCCTAGCTTCTGTTCCCCCTATGTAGGAAAGGCTTGCTGTAGGCGTAAACAGGTCGCAAGTTCGCAACACAACCTAATGCAGCACCTGTGTTGCACCAGATGCATCTCAATATAACAGCGACCGGTCCCATCCATTACCGATTGATCATAGATCAGTTCAGGCCGTCAAAATTCGTTTGCATCAATCTTGCATCCCAATCCGCGACGGTCTGCCCCCTAATAGATGCTGCGCGTGAGTGATGACGCTGTCGGCGACGCGGACAGTTGTCAGTGTCCTTGGCGAGTGTTCCTCGCAGCTTGTTGCCTTCGACTTCAGCAAGAAGGACCCAAGAAAGATGGCGATTCTCCTACGCTGACCATCATTGATCTTCAAAACACCTCGAACAAGATCTCGCTTGGTACTAGGTGAGATTGGGGAACACAGAGCTTATCAGTGTGCAAAGTAGTAATGTGCAGACAGGTACCTTAGTGGAGGTGCCTCTTGTGCAAATTAGAAGAGGCACGTAGCGTGGTCTGTGCATCTTGCACCTTAGCTGCAGTGCAAAGCCCGCCGGGCATCATGTGCAAGCGAGGCCACCCGACCCTTTTGGTTCTTTTTGATTGGCTGGAAGCTCCCCAAATCCTCCAGTGTCCCCACTCTGGCACGGGTTTGTTGCTTGGGCCATGCCGCTTTCCACCCCTTCCAGTCGAGCAATTTCTCCATTTCACACCTGTCTTTTCACGCCGCTCATCGTGCAATTCGTGAGACCTCTCAATCCAGCGAAACAGGTGAAGCCGTCTCATACCAAGTCGGCAATAAATCAGCCTGTTGTATCTGCCGCTTCAACAAGCAGCGGCGCCGTCTCCACCATGGCAACACCAAGGCGACGCGCGCTGCAAACGCCCAACGCGACGAGCCCCGGCCCGACGCTTGACTCCATCACCGTCGCCGGCGATGGATCATCGTCCCCAGAGACGCCAACAAGTGACGACCTCCCCGACGCGACAGTGGGCACTCCCAATCGATCTAGACCAGAGGCATCTGCATCTGCATCTGCATCTTCAGCACGCCCAAACCGTACGCCTGGCCCCACTCCTCGCCCGTTCGCCGCCGAGACAAGTAATCGGAAAAACAACAATCGGTCGACTTTGGACTTGCTCTGGGGTAGCAACAACTGGAACCCTCCCCCTTCCATCACTGGCCCAAAGCCCAAGGACCAGCTCGGTGTGAGGGACACGTCTATTCTATGCAGCATATCGAATCTTGCGGTTGAAAACAACGTCGACCTCCCGTCCCTGTATCGTCCCGGCGGCGTCATCTATGACGCAGCCGCAGCACTTCACAATCCAATCCAATGGTCGTCCAAGGTACTGTCCGAAGCCTACAAAAGGCTCAGAGAGCAGTACCCGGACACAATTATCAAGCGCAAGAAGCACCCAAACGTCTCACGTCTGTCGCTTTCCTCGAACCCAGGCCCGCAAGGGACTCCCACCCCCCTCCACCTGACTGCTGAGACCCAGCCGATTGTCAACAGCCAGGCTCCGGTCGAGTCACCAGGAGAACTTATGCCGCAACCCACCGTGCGTCGAGCCCGCAGCCTCGAAGCTGCGTCTTCGCTAGCACGGATGCTAGAGCAGCGCACAGAGAATATAGCTCAAGCAGCACTTCATTTCCATGACCGCGACTTGGCAGGTTTGACGGATCTTCAGAGGCGCTGCCTGGTCCAATTGGAAGGCAACTTGCCGCTGACAATAGATTCAATGCGCCACCTTGCCAAATGTGTCGAACGGCGCGTCGACCACCCTGATGCGTTTTGCGCGGACTTTTCGTACATGCCCGGAGACGTTGATGGTGCGATTCCAGAGGCTTTGCCTGATGGTTGCGTTGACAGTGGCACCGACGTGCTCCTATTGCCGATTCACCACAAGGCCGACGACTCGTGGTCTCTTGCTATTTGCAACTCGGAAAGTGGCATTTTGGAATGTTACTCTCCTAAATCATCGCAAGATCGTCTGCAGTCTTTGCGCGACATTCTTCTTCCTTGGTTGGATGCCTTTTTCCCGCATGCAGACATAGATATGCATGTCCTGGTACGCCGTTTTTCACCCCATTTTTGAAGCCACAAAGCTGACCATAGAAATAGGAAGGAACAAGTTGCGAACACCCTGCCGACAGTGGTGTTTACGTTCTTCTAGCGATTGAGAACCTGATGCGCGACAGCCAGTCTTGGGGACTGTTTGCGCAGCTAGAGGAACCCGCCGAAAACCTTCGCAAAGTGTTGCGGCAGTACCTGTCTGACCTCACCATCGATGCAAGAAAGCCCAAGCATCGGCAAAGCGATGGTCCTGGTCCGCGTCCGACTACCAAGCGCCCTACTTCTCTCGTTGCCCCGGAACAACCGGCTGCCAAGCGACCCTGCCTTGCGCGTCCGATGGATCACCGCGCTCGCGTCAGCGCCAGCGCCAGTCCCGCGCGTTCAAGAGAGAGCCTCGAGAGGGTCAAGTTCATGATCAGACAAGCAAAGGTCACTTACCAGGAGCAGTTTCCTTGCTTAGCAGATCTGCAGACCTCCGTCGGAGCGCTCGAGGCCAAGCTTAGCGACTTCAAGCTGGAAGCCTTAAAATGGCAAGCAGCCAGCGACGCCAAAGAGTACATTTTCAAAGAGGCACAAAGCAAACAAGAATCAGCAAATCATGACCTTCTGGATGCCCAACAAAAACTAGATGAAGTATTGGCAGTTGCAGCAACGTTGGAAAAGACCCCAGGGGCTAGTACTTCAAAGTCAATTGCCAACATCCTCGAGATCACACGCAAAGAAGTCCAGACATGTCAGGATGACCGTGAACTTGCCAAAACGAGACTCAATGACTTGTCGAACGAAATAAATGAAGCCAAAGAGGCATACTGGCAAGCCCAGGAGAAGCTTAGCAGCGCTGAACAGGACGTGTTGACCACGAAAGAATCGTTGGACGATGTTGCCCAGGCACTCCAGCTGGGCAAGTATCTGGAAGAGTTTACTGGTTGAGTGCAAGAAGGAACATGCTTCTGAGCTAAAGGGACATGGCCAGCAGGCGGCATTTGCCATCGTTCGGCTGCGTGTTAGGCTGTGATGGAATTATTTTCCCGCGTGGAATTTGTTTTAGATACCCACGATCAGGGCTTGATCTTGTAGATACCCTCTCTTACTATCATAGATCGGCGTTATTCGTAATCCTCGACCGGCTTTCATGCTCCTAATCAATATTATGACACTCGTATTCTTAGCGTCGAGGAAGGCAAAGTCAAATATGCACGCGAGCCGCGATACTTTCCATGAACAATAAGATGAGACGACGTCTTGCGTGTTTATCAATCGTAATTTGCCAAGTGTATATCCAAGATAAAACCTCTCCTCGATGATGTTCTGGACGTGACGTGTTTATCAATCAAGAGGCAATTAGCCGGAGAATACTCGTCAATAGGATGAAAGTAATAGGCCGAGACGTCAATCAGCTTGTTGTGGTAATTATTCCCAAAGTTAGCGCGGATTTTGCGGCTTTCAGAGTGCGCCAAATTGACGTTACACTGGCATGGTGAGGTGAATACATCATAGACTTTGCCTGGAATGTGAAAATGCATTCCAAGATCACAACAGTCCGTTGGCACCATCAACGCGACCGCCTCCGAGTCTAGGATGGAGCAAGAGAACATCACCGACGACGATTTGTCACTATGAGCTTTGTCTACCGTCTTGTAAGAAGCAAGAGCAGAGCTTGAGAAGTTGAAGGGACAGCTAGAAAATGACAAGACTGGGTCGTGGGTTCTTAGAGGTATGATAATTCGCATAGTCAAGAAGCTGCGGGTTTAAACGAGCACTCTAAAAACGAGTACTACGGCTGAGATGGACCAGTGGCTTTCGAGCTTGATTAAGTACGCATGGTTTGCTTATGGGGGTGGTCATGTAATTCGGGTTTTTCATTCTGGATTAATTGCCTCGAACCCTGTTTCACAGTTATATTTATGATATCTGTCCCAAACCCCAATGGAGCTGGTAGAGGCCTGCTGCGGAAGGTGAAAGAATAAAACATTGTCGTGGGCTGGATTTGTTTCTTTGGTCTCCCGGCCTAGGCTTTTGATCTTTTCTTCTTGTTACTCTCTTTCGAGCTTTTCTAAAGAGGCGTCTCAATTCGAGATTCTCCAGGCATCCTTCACTCCCAGGCATCCTTTTGGTTGTATTTTGTGTCCGCCAATTGCTGTATTTCGAGTCAAAAGTCTGCGCCGCCGCCAAACCCGTAATCCGTTACTTCTTCCTGCTTCATGGGGAAGCTCTTATTGTGATGAAGAGCGTCTTGTCCTTCTACATTCTGGCGCGTTCCACCTTCGACATATTTTGAGTTCATGAAGATACATCAGTCCCGCTGAAGTTTGAAACCAAGTTCGACCCTAGCACCCACTACTCAATGCTCAGTAACTTTGCCGTGGAATTCATCGCACACGGCCACCCATCTTCCTCATTTCTGACGATGATATCCTTCACTCCTCTAGGAAGAAGCGCAAATCTGATATCCCGAAACCAGAAACTTTGTGCAAACTTCAACGAGACACCCGCAACAGGCACGGAAGCCACCGGACACTCTACAACCTCCTCAAAGTTGACAGCCGAGCCTCACGCGCCGAGATCTTGTAGGCGCCCTTGAGCTTCTATGAGGAGCTGGCCCCCAGCATGCAGCCGTGCTGCCGAGTATCGAGAATGCCCAAGAGGATAGGTCTGTCATTGTCAGGCCGTTATAGAGGTGACTTGGGTTCGCAGCTTCGCAAGAAGAAGGCAGGAGACTAAGGCGACAAGGGACGATGGGAACTTGCGAGGAGCATGCGACGGAGTTGTTAACGGTGTGATCCAAAATGATTCTCGAGGGCTTATTGACATGGCGGAATGCTCATTTACATGCCTGTAGAAATCACGGAAGAAAGGTTGTAATGTTGCCGCGTGAAGAGGATTCCAGAGATTTGGCACTGCGACGCGTGCCACCTACGTATCCACATAAGTCTTAACCCCATTCCACTTCTGTTTGGCCGCGTGATACTCCGTCCGGCACCTGTCTGTCTCCTGTTCCATCTCCAGCGGTATCACGGGACTCTCGACCGCTGCCTGCTGAGCTGCCTCTTTCGCCTCGCGCAGCTCCCCACGAGCTCGGCTCCGGGCAATCCCCCAGTCTATCGACGGGTTAACCTCGTGCTTGTGTGGGGCCCGTCAGCGATGGAGGTCCCATAAGATATCGTTCCGCTGTACTGGTTGACGCGGCTAATGTCATTGGCCTGGTCTACAGTGAGGTTGATGGTGGCGGCTGTTGTCAATAGGGTCGAGAGAGCTCATGGGAAAGGAGAGATTTAGCCCAGGGAGTCGGCCTAAACTCGGCTTCGGGAGGATGGTGACTAGTCATTTCCGCCCCATCTTGCTTCTCCTCATACAGTCGCAGCATTTCTAGTTAGCGTCAGCGATGTGTGCAATCATATTGAGCCACGTGTGCATGATGCGATCAAGGACGGGGTGGTGCATGTGGCAGAGTTACGGGCACTAGGCGGTCGATGTGGGCTTCGGGTTACGGCGACAGCAGGCGTGGGACGAAGCAATCATCTACGGGTACTGGCCGTATGTCGCGACGCTCGAGACGATGAGGCCCTTAGTTCGGTCGTAGTAGCGAGTCTCTCGAGCGAGAGCGGGTGTATTCGGTCACGGGGACGCTGCAGTGAAGCGAGGACGCGCGAGACAACGAGAAGCTGAGCATTGAGCAATGACAACGACGATAAACAACATCAAGAAGAACTTTGCGGAAAGACATGGAAAAGCCCCGGTCCATGGGCCATCCATTCCGTCTCTTTTCAAGCCGCACCTTCATTAACCTGCGACACATCGAATCAAGTCGGCTGGCATACGCGTAATATGGCCTCCAACACCACCGCAGAAAAACAGCCGCGTGATAGGTCCGGCACGTTCTAGCAGCCATCAAGACCTCTTGCCTTTAATCCGGAGGAAACTGTCCACGGACGCAGCAGAAGCACGTATCCGAAAATCCGATCACCAAGAGAGTCCAACTTTGACATCGTTTAAAGGGCGCAGTTGTCCGCTAGGTCAACCAGGTCGCGAGGCAACCGGGGCGCGCCGCTTTGGACATAAATAGCGAGGCGGAGCTAGCGGCAACCGTGGGAGGCCGGCGGGCTTGCCGGTGACCCCGAGCTTACGTGCCCCCGGCGCACCTTCGGAAAGCTCACCGGAAAGCTCGCGGCGCACATTGTTGAGAGACGGAGACAGGTCTTGCGACCAAGGGTGGTGAGTCTTGGAATGGCATTGATGTGCGGATGGCGATTGGGATCGCCGGCCGTGGGAGGCGTGGGAATGGCGGAAGACCTAGATGAAAAAGCAAAAGGCGAGGAAGCAACAAGAGAAGGACGACCATCAGAACGTGATAGCAGCTGCAACACAGGCAGTAGTAGCATTCTTAAGCCTGCGAGAACAGGTAGTTGATCTACATAACCTCTAATATATAGTTAACGTAGAGGCTATAAGAGACCTAGCTGAGAGCAGCTATGCGAGAGAAGAGATTAAGATAGTAGTAGAGATAGGATGAGGTAAGCTAGAGGAAGAAGGCATTAATAGTAGGGGGAAGAAAGATGCTACTATTAGAGGCGTTTAGGTGAATATAGAAGGATTAAGGTAGAGATAACATTAAGCTAGGTCTATGTTACAGTTAGCTATCTGATAGTAGGGTCTGCTAACAGAAGTTAGGGATTAATATATAGTAATAGTATACTAGGTTGTAGTCTAGGTTATAGGTTATAAACTATAGTAGATTAGTCTTTAAGAGGCTAAGGTGATCAGTCCTAAACTTAATAAGTAATTTGTAGTAAAAGTAAGCTAAAAGTATCCTAAGGATAAATACTAAGAAGTTAATTACTAAAGAGCTATAGAAGTCTAACTAGAAGCTAAGCTTAAGGTTATACTATATATAAGTCTTAAATAGTCCTTTATTCTATTTACTAATTACTAGTTAGGTATTAGTAAGCGCTTAGTAATTATTAGTAAGCGCTTAGTAGTTCTAACTAAACGCTTAGTAATCTATACTACTTGCTTAGTTTTATCTTATTATTATATAACTTATACTATAGTTCTTCTATTTCTAAGCAAATCCCTACTATTCCTATAATCCTATAGTATAAATATCTTATCCTAGCTACCTAATATCTAAGTAGGTTGTTTAGCTATTATCTTTATTTTATAAGTTATAATATTAAATCCCCTCTCTAAAGGTCTTATCCTTAAGACTTAATATAAGTAGGTTATTAGTCTCTAGTTAAGGATCTATTAATTATACTTCTTAATTTACTCTATAATACTAACACTATATTAGGTTATATTTCTAATAATCCTATAATCTCTATACTTTATTACTATTATTATTCTCTTAATATTACTAAGAATAGTTTTAAAGTTATACCTTATTATTGCTATCGCTTAAAAAGGCTTTATTATAAAATATTACTAAGGTCTTTAGTTTATAAGGAGTATATTACTATTAGTAATACCTATCGTTCCTATAATACTTCTAAGGATATAATTTACTAGTATAAAGTAGTATCTATTTAGGTTTCTTTTCCTAGCTAACTATTTATAGTAGAGTAATTAATAGTAGAGTCTTATTATCTAGATAATAAGGAGGAGGAAACTAAAGAAATATTTTATAATAGAATAAAGATACTATAAAAGGTATAAGCAGAAGTAAATAAAGCGTTAGTAAAGTTAGATTATATTTATAAAGTAAAAAGAATAGTTTTTAAGAAAGGTTATAAAGAAATATTAGTAGTTACTAAGGGAGATAATATATCTAAAGGTCCTTCTATTAGTTCTTCTATATTAGAGGTTTAATCTATAAGTAGTTTTAGTATACTAGACTTAAATTTAATCCTTAATTAGAATCCTAATACTTTAAACTTCTTATTAAAGGAGTTTTAGTTAGGCTTTAGTATTCCTAAGCAAATAAATAGTTTTCTTTATTATAGTCTATCTACTTCTATTAGTAGTCTAATATACCTATATAGGTATCTAATATATAAGTAGCTATTAGTATTTATTAGAGGTAATACTACTAATACTACTAACGTTATTTCTTATTCTTAATATTATTACTAATAAGTTATAGGTTTATCTTTTGTGTTAGTAATATTCTTAGTTAGTTCCTATATATTATCTTTATAACTATACCTTTTCTATTTAATAAAGTATTAGTAACCTTCTAATTCCTTAAAGTAGTTAATAATTTATTCAACTTTATATTCTAGTTTATTATTTTCTATAATAATAAGGTTGTTTATCTATAATCCTTATAGTACTAGTTTAAGTAGTAAGATATAGAATATTAAGAAACATTTTATTATATTAAGTAAGTTAAGTTTATAGTTAACTAGTGAAATTTTTTAGAAGATTTTAAAAGGTCTAAGTTTTTTAAAGTTTAGTTTATTATTTAGTCGTTTTGTTTTAATATTTTACTATATAAAATAGATACTATCTCCCTCTTTTAAGGTTAGTCCCTTAATCCTTTATTTATTGCTAAAACATACTATTTATTATTATATAAATTTAAGTTCTTTATATATATAGTTTTAGATATCCTTAATCTTATATACTAAAGCGATAGCTTTAACTATATCTAAGCTTAGTTGAGGTTTCCTATATACTATTAGCTTAAATCTATAGTTAAGGTAGAAGGGGGATTCCTTAGTACTTTCTCCTACTATGCTATTATAGGCAAACTAAGCTATTAGTAGTAATACTACCTAGTTATCTTAGTTATAATTAATATAGGCGTAGAGGTAGGTTTTAAGGACTTAGTTAACTTATTCTATTTATCTATTAATCTATAAGTAGAATGCAATAGATATTAATTATTTAGGGTTAGGGTTAGGGTTAGGGTTAGGGTTAGGGTTAGGGTTAGGGTAACGTAAAAGTATAGGTAAAGGTGATCGAATTATAATAAAAAAAAAAAAAAGGTGAG
>JAKMXC010000461.1:0-49527 GCA_025328345.1 Colletotrichum sp. SAR11_59
CCCCCCCTGTTGGTCATCCTGTTGGTTCCGTCTCTCGCGCAGAGCGTCTTCAAAAGTCCACCAGAGCATACAGCTTTCTCCACTCTTGTAAATGATTTTGTATTCGGTACCTCACAGAAACTTTGTTCTTCCCATCGGACTCCAGGTCCTGAAATGATTCTCAGACCATCAAGATCCTTCACGCGTGATTAACTAGTATCTGGGTCCGGGCTTGGCTTTATCTCCTTCTCCATCCTCGCGTCGCTGATAGGTTACGCTAACGCGTTCCGACTTGTATATCACATCCGATCGCTTGAGCGTGTTGAGTTCCACCTCACTCCCAGATTCGTTTTCGGCGGCCACGCGAGTTGTTGCCATGTACGGATCTCTTCCCGATGAAAGCTTGATGTGGGTATTGGCCGTTGGATGCTTGCTGTATCCCAGACCCGCAGAGCCTGACTGGGCTGTCCCGTACTTTGATGTGCTGAGCCCCCGACGGTGGAGGAGCGATTTGAGTGCAGGCAAGGACACGACCAGAATGGCGGCTGATACCTCAGTCATGGACAGTACGTCTGGCTCCATGTCAACACAAGAGCTCGGCATGTTCTCCTGATTGTTGACAACTTACAAACATTGGTCCACGCTTTGATGGATTCCACGGTAGCAAACCGGCCTACGCTGGCTCCGATTGTGATGATACCAGTTGAGAATGTGGCGATCAAACCGATAATGTAGCGCCTGCTAAGTTGAAGGCCATGTAGGAGGGGAAATGGGATCGCAAAGACTGTTTTATTCCGTCAGTTATTGGGCACAGCAATGTCGCACGCAGGCGGAGATCGTGGGAACTTACTTAGAAGATCTGATACGAAGTTCAAGACCCAATCAATCCGAAAAACATCCTTGGAATCGAAAGTGCTGCAAGTACCATTGAGATCCTAGTTGACTGACACGTTTGGACCACACCAGAAGGTATCTAAGAAACACGTGGTTACAGCGAATGTCAATGTCAAGGCACTGACTCCGTAGAGAGCCTTTCGCAGCAGCGGCATCGTCTTGGGGATGAGCTTGAAGTAGAATGCCAACATGGCCAACTTGGGGATGTAAATGCCGGTGTCGTAAAAGTAGTTGCCCGCGAATGAAACCTTCATCAACTTGATTTGGCCTGCCACGGGTGGCTGCGGTGCTTTCGGGTCGTACTCGTCCATGCCACCCAGGTTGTACGCCATCGCATCGGTTGTGAACAAGGCAATGACATCGCATAGAGACGCAATCAGGATTCAATCGCTGAGAGTGAGCTTTTGACGCTGTCGGACAAGTCGTAGAAAAAGACGAGCAAAGACGAAGACGATAGCTAGGCTCAGAAGAGTGGCCTCGATGGGCTGGTCCGTGTCTCGCGTTAGCAAGCAAACACTGTAGCAAACACGCAGATCTGGGGATGCACGTGCGGAGTGCGGATAGGGCTGACTTACCACAACGGCCTCTTTTGCGACACCCGCCATGATGGGTGGCCTTCGGACTCAGAGGGTGTCGACAATGTGCTCAGAAAACATGTGTCAAGGTCGGATGGCACATTGGAGATATATGAGCCGAACTGGCAAGCAGAAGAAACTCGTAGCGAGTACGTTTGGATTTAACTTTTCAACGGCATGGCTCGTCGGCACCTCGGGCGAACGCCGTCTTCACAACTGACGGCATCGCTTAGGCATCACATTGGATACATCTAGCTTTGGGGGCTTCATCTACTGTCTCAGGCTAAGAGCTGCAGAACTGCAGGTACGGACACTTGGGACCGACCTGGGATGATGCCGGCGTTGGTCAAGCGAAGGACTCGTGCCGCAAGGGGGTGGCAATAAAGTTTTATCTGCTCATTGGTGCTCATTGGTAGAGCGAACATGGAAATTGAGCGGCTGCAAATCCAAAGGTTCGAGCCGAGTCGCGAATCACGGAAGAACAGTGTCTGGATCGAGAAGTCGAAGGTACGAAGTGCGAAATCACGTTATGTCCAGTTTGGAACAAGGGGTGATGGACCAAATGCAGTCATCTAATACTGGGGCCGCTGCAGATGTGCCTCACAGACTATGCAAGCTTTGATGGGGTTTATGTGGGTTGCTGTTGGCGGAGGATTCACCATTTCGGTATGATACTTGCGAGTTTTGTGGCGGGCAGGTTTGATCACTCTGAATAGGGCTTTGGCAGCCGTCGATTCTGCCATGACTGCTTTCTTTTTGACCATGCAGTTGCCAAAGAAGTAGATGTTGTGGGAATGAGTGCTTCACAGAGTGTGACAGGCAGATTGAAACGATGGACTGGCTAACGCAGCAGGTTTACCCCGGCGAAGTTTCCGATTCAACGGCGGATAAAGCAGTAAAATACTTTCTTTTGTCTCTTAAAGTTCCAGGAAGAACGAGCGAGTCGGATGGTTCGGTTCAACAGAAGAGTCAGTCGTCAGCAGGGTTGTAAGCGACTTGTAAGCGGCCACTCATGGATCCATGCCTTTTGATCTTCGCAACCATTCCAACACGGACGCAGGTAAATTGGCCAAGCTGTGCGGGATCGCAGCGGGTAAATGCGGGTCAGAGGCACGGACGAGAGCGTCCCACTGTCAACTCCGCCAGTTTCTTTTTCGTATTTTTCGACTTTTATTCTGAATTGTGCAAAGTATTATCAAGCTACAGATGGTAGTTGAGGGTCAGTAGCATGAGACTAATGCAAACATCTTGGCAAGAGCAGCACATTGCAGCCTTTGGCTTGATTGGTGGAAATTCATCTTCAAAGACTTGGCAGATAGTGCAAGTGGCTCATGCTTACAGGTATGATGCACAAAACACGGTTCCGTCCGCCGAGTAGCAAGATGCACATCAATAGTACAATTTCAATAGAACGATGCATATCATAACACCTGGCTTATCCACAGTTGCACCCGTATTATTCAACTGAACCATTTCACGTTGTGAACAATACCCAGACATTCTTTCGTTTGTGTGATGCTTTCATTAATCCGTTAGGTAAGTCAGCGACCGAAAGTTGGAGACACCACACCAAGGCACTTGTGCGGATGGGAGAGGTAGAGGCCCAAAGCTCGGCCACACTTGACCAGCAGAATAGCAATTGCACGGACGAGAACCGCTGAAACGGGGCTGAAGCTGACAAATTGAGCCGAACGAATGTCAAATCACATTATAGAGAGCCTGGTCGATAGCAATGGCGCTGCTTTCCGTTGAGAAGGCCCTCGCTAGGTTCATCAAGATCACATGTTACTGTGGTAAAATGAGAGATTCGACAATTCTGACGCGTTGCGGTTTTGACTTCTGGATGGCATTTGGGAAGCCATGACCGAGCTACCCAATGCGATATCATTATAAACATCCAGCTCGGCTTCATTCTTGTATTAATAAAGTGTCATCCATTAAATGAGGTTCCCACTTTCGTTGCGCAGCTGAAGAAATCCATGTTCTCCGGCGCTCGGCCGAACTGGATGATCGGCATCAGCGGAGGTGGCCCGTGAGAGAACCCACTTTATCGGGCCAAAATCCCGGCCAACCCGGAGCATTTCCGATCGGGGGAAATGCTTAAATGCGTCGATCGATTGGGGGCCAATGCGAGGTCCTTTGGCACGCCGGCACATATGTCTGGTGAAGACAGGGGAGCTCTGTCCTGCGACTAGGACCAGATTATCGTGATGGGCGCTGGTCGATCTTGAACAAACCTGGAGAACAATGGTTTCGGTATTCACAGCAATGACGAAGGAACTTGAGTGAGAGAAAGATTGTTTTCATTCAAAATGCATCGCTGACTTTTCCGTGTCGCACACCGGAAACATACTACGCTTGTTCATTCCTTGCCCATGGCTCGACAACGAGTCTGACTTGCTCTATGTCCCTTCCGATCAATATGCAAATTACCATTCATACGCATAGTCGTCCAGTACATGATGGAAAAAAGAAACGCTGGATCCTCCAACTCCAAAATACCCATCAATAGTCGTACACTAGTATTACTGTGATTTGACTTCGAAGTTTGCATGGCGCACTGCGCTCTTGTCTTCTTCTAAAATCACTTGCTGGCTCGACATGCTGTTCATCTCAACATCGTAGTGCGAATGAGTGCCGAATTGCGAATACTCGCTTCGTGGCCCGCGAGAAGAATTGGATGGTCCGGCGTGCTTGACGCGTGAATTGTCGTGAGAGGAACCCATGATTTTGGGCGCGATAGACCTGAAGAACCTGCGCAATGTCGGCATCGAGCCGCAGATGATGAACAAATTCACTTCGACGAATCTGGATCTCAAAGTGTCAGTGAGCTGTCCGTCATGACGGCATACAAAGACAAAAGACACGGTACTCACGACCAGACGTTGGCGGGCGCGGCAACCCAGGCCGTATCTGTAGATTTGAGCATGGCTTGGAGATAAACCATGCGAACAACGGATGTCGTGACAGTCCTGTGATCTGAGTCAAAATCGGGCCACAGTGCAGGTTTGGAGAAGCAGACTTACAGGGAACCGATTCCAAACATGATCAATGCGCCAACCTTGACAACGGGGCGCATCTGAAGACGCAGCACCATTGGAATAGGGATCAAAAAGAGAACAATATCGGACACAATGTTTGACGTAGCAATAGCCATGTAAAGCATTGCGCTGTTCAATGGTCTGTGGGTTTCCGACACCTCGACGTATGGATCCCAGTTTGCCCGAATCGGCCGCGTGCCAAACAGGAGCATCGAAGCAATCACGACGGTGTAGCAAAATACCATGACGATACCTGCAGTGATGGCTCGGCGATACCATGGGAGAGGGGAGATCTTGAGATACGCGAAGAATAGCGAGGCTTTCGTTGACCCGTTGGCGCAGATGAATATCGGAGCGACGATGTAGCTGACCTAAAGACATAAGGATGTCAGTAGATGCCTCAACCTGTGTCGAGTTCAGAAGACTTACGAGAGCCTGCTTGGCCCAGACATCAAGAGGCATTTCCCAAGCGTGGTGACCCAAGCCCCCAATCGCACAAGACCCTGGCGTCCTTTGCTTAGCAGAAGCCTTTGCAGGCAAAGGATTTTGACCTACAGGTTTGTAAAGATTGCATGGCGATGGAGCATATCTGAGCTCACGAGTCAGTGACTGGCAACAAAAGTGACACAATCAGACTCGCATCTTGGTGAACTTACCCAGGCAATGAGCATCAATGCTAAAGATAGCAATCACGATCAGTTGGAGTTACGCGTTGACAGCGAGAGTTATGTCGGGCTCACCATCATCGATCTTCGGCCCATCCGAAAATACCAACTTGGTGTAAAACCTTTGAACTAGGCAAACCAGAGCGAGTGGACCCAAGATGCCAAACACTAGGTAGTGTTCCAATACACTCTGCCGCTGCGGGTTCTCAAAGTCGACGACATAGCCTTCAGGAGGCGACATCACTGTGGTTGTTCCATTGGTGACTGGGTATTCGATAGCCATCAGAACGGGCCACAGGGCGACCACGTCGCCAAAGGATTGCGGCGAGGGTGGCGGTGTAGAACAAGAAAGGCAGACAGAAGCGAGAAGGAATGTAGCGGCGTTTGGTAAGAACGGCCAAGGAGAGACTGAAAGTGACTGAAGATGGCACGGACAAACCGGTTGAGCTCAAGAGAAGAAGAAGAAGCACAAACCAATCTGTGACAGTGCGTCTGTTCGAGATCTGCTGGGTGTATTATATTCAACTGTCGTGATTGCAAACTCCTTTCCAAGCACTTCGCAAGCCGTCAGAATACCAGTCGGGCGTCGGGTGGTGTTATCAGTATCGGGGACCGTCAAGCCAAATTCCCGGGGTCTCGGGTCTGTGTTATTGTGTTCATCAAAAGAGACAATATCTCAACTCCAGACCTCCTTCTGAACAGCCCCAAAGTCATGCCTGTTTGCCTTGGCTTGTAGGGTGCAGAAGCTTACGGCCGGTAGGTAGGGCTATCAATGCTTGCAGTCCACGAGACTGTTGGTGCAAGATCGGAGACCCCTGTTCCAACTACCAGGGGAGCTGGTCCACCGTGTTTGCTTGCTGGAAGAGAAATTGGGCCAATCCAGATGGGACTGCAGTGCTCACCATATTCCTTGCGCATGAATCTGGCAGGGAGCTGCGGCTCACCGGAGGAAGCAAACAATACCAATCCAGAGGTTCCGGCCGGATATCCAATATTACAGTCCAGCCGTTATGATTCCCACGGAGTTCTTCTCCCGAAGGAGACACCAGCTACCCAAACGTCGACAGATACACTCGCACCGCCTTGAATTCGAGAGTCCTTAAATGGTACGTTACGGTCCTCTTCTTGTGTCAAGATCGTCCCGGATAAAACCAGCGACTCCTGAATCTTCGCAATCTACCCTTCAACCGTTCGGTCTTGCCCACATCACACCCCTACTTCTCTCCCTATCCTATTGACCGTCATCATGGTTCGCATCGTCCCCTTCACTGTTACCGCCACGCTCTTCGCCAGCAGCGTGGCGATCTGCACGAGAAACGGTCTCACGCAGATGTTGACCCACGTCAAACGTCACCCAAACTACACGCAGACTGAGTTCTGGGACTACTGGTACACCCAGCATGCACCCAAGGTCGCTCCCTTGGCGTCCTACTTCAACATCTCGCGTTACCAACAGGTTCGTGATTCACTTTTCACCATCCACTATCCCATCTGGGTCACGTCTTGAACACTCGCTTACCCGTCGCAGGTCCGCATTGGAGGTCTTGTGCTCCCTACCGAGGCCGGTGCAACTGAGCCTGCCTCTGATGTTCCTGTCGAGTTCGATGGAGTTGCAATGTTTCTCTACCGCTCTCCTGACGATCTCGCTGCTATGATCTCTCATCCGTACTACACTGAGGTGGTTCTTCCTGATGAAGGCGTCTTCATCGACAAGTCTGCCTTTGGTGGCGGTCAGGTCGCTTCCTTCGTGGGCGCTCACTTTGAGGTGGTGGATGACAAGAAGGATGTCTGGATTGGGAACGATGCAGACAGGGAGAAGTACCAGCAGCTGTTCGATTCCTACAACTAAGAACAGCTCGAACTCCCTGGGTAGTGATCGCGAACGGTGACTGGCAAGATAAACGGCATGTAAAACGGTTGATGGATCTAATCGGAGTGCGAGGATCGTTGTAGATTTAGAGGTCAATGGTGATACAAATGGACTTATCGCTCACATTTCAGTCTGCCCATCATTGCTCGAAAGAGAGGCGTTCGTGATCGAGGACCACCATGATCGCGGGTCACCATGAGAACATGTGTCTTGGCGGCCATGGATGCCCAGAATCCAAGCCTGCACCGATCCCAATGAGATTGCCGATGAACACCTGGAGTGTCATTTTGCCAAGTGTATGCCAGCGGCAGGCGAAATGCGGAACACCACATGACGGCCATTAGTCAATCCCATCACATTCATGCTGCGTTGACTCTCATGGCAGTGCGCCTGCAGGCACGGCGTGGTCAACTCTAGAGACGTATGCCAGCTCATGAATCCCACCTTACTTTTTGATCAGAATGAGCTCGACATCATTGGCCCTATTTCCATGAGAGTTACCCTTCATCTCGTCGGCTTCTTCGGCCCCTGGCCATTGTTAGAGGTCTGAGAAAGTTGGCTCGCGTCACCTGGCGGGCCTTCATTCAATGTTTGCTTCTTACCGGGCTTGGCTGCCTGAACTTCCGGGTCCATGATAGCAGGTGGATACGACCATATTCCGCAGTCATTGTTCTTGCTTCGACAATGGGCTTGTGTGATTTACAACAGGGGCTCAATGGGAAGAATCTCAAGTTTTGACGTTGAAAGTCCGAGCCTGGTGGGAGGGGTTGCAGCGGGTCGTCGAGAGAGTGTTGTCGTTGGATGGCGGCCCTACCCCTTGCTGTATCTCTCCTCGGGATTGGTTCGTTGGCGTCGGTTCGAAAGAGAGCAAACTGGACCCTTGCGTCAGAACGAGTTCCAACGAGACTCGGGATTGGTTGCCGCCCAGATGGTAAATGAGCACACCCTTTGTATCGTCTGAGTGCCACATAATTCACACCGAGGCAATGCACGCGCAGGGATCGCGTTTACTGCTTTTGGAAGTCATGGTGCGAATTGTGATCATGGCGGAGCAGGAGCTTGTGTTCTTCTCTTCCCCCCGGACGTGCAACCCCGGCATTGACATCTTGGCGGTCTGATAGCAGCCGTTAGCAATCCATCTCGCCCGGGAACTGAGCGGGTTTGGTCCCAGCTATTATGGCCTCGTTGGTGCGGGCGATGAGTGAACAGCCGCCTGAAGTTTGGCAACGAGAAACGATATGTCATATTCTTTCTTCCCTTCTAACTTTTTTCTTCGCAGTTTGCCGCCTGGAGGCGCACCTTGTTGACTGCCGTATGACATATTCAGGCCGTGGCAAAGGCGGCAAATGCGCGGAAATAAGAGGCGCACCGAGAAAGTTACCGGAGCTCAAGAGGAATGTCCTTGTTGATTGTGGCGTTCACAGCACGAGGCCCCTGACCCAGTGTCCCGGAAGAGCCCACGACGAACGGGTTGCCGCATAGGAACCGAATAGTTGGGGCTCTTCCAGAAGATGTTCAAGGCTGAAAGACGATGCAGGTTCCCGTTCGCTAATTTGTACGATCCAGACCGGTCCAAAGACTCTGCTCGATCTCGCTTCCGTCGAAATCGTATGTTAGGGCAGTGTTCATCCTGCTCTGTAAATATGTGCATCCTCTCGGGCTCTTAGTGATTTCAGTAACCTCCACATAGAGTGAATTGAAAGGGTGAGGCTTCCCAGTGAGCTTTTTACTTCTCAGCAGTCATCGATGTTTCTGCACTGCCATTTACCCTGACCACACCCACTGTGTCATGGAAGGCAAGCTCATAGCCCAAACCCGGGTTGATGGCTCCCTGAATAAACATCGGACTTGACCGGAACGAATCGACGCATCGTTTGTAAGTCCGATGAAAGAGACAACAAGAGCCAAGTGACCATTAAAATTTGGAGGGTAGCAGTTTTGGGAAACCCCTAATCAATAAGGCTCATCGGAGGGTTCCGGGATGGGTTCGTTTGATGAGAGATTTGTGTAGACCCTGGAGCACGTTGCATTGAAATGGTATTACAAGGAACGATAAATCCCCTACACACTCGTCTTCGCTCACTGATGAGCAGCTGTGAGTGTTGAAAGGCCTGTTTCGTGACTTGTTGGTGTCCGTGCAATCTTGTCGGATCGCATCTGTCGGCGGTCCCCTCGACCCCGTTGGTATTTGCCACCCCCGTCAAGTTTGTGTTCTCTTTTTGCTAGGCTGGTGTGATTTGACCAGCCTTTTTCCCTCTCTACATTTTCCCCTCCCTTCAGTGGAAGTTTACTGGAGCCTACTACTACAGCCCGCAGAGAGGGCAAGAGCGCCTTAGACGGCAGTCCGTAGCGGCGTAGAGCGGCGGGAACGGATTGAAATCCTTGGGATACTCTGGATCTTTAACTTACGCCAAGAAGCAGAGGCCCAGCCCGAGTTTGCGGACCTTTTATTCTTCGTGGGCAAGATACTCACATAGTCAAAGGTCAATGTTAGGCGTCCTCCTACCCCGGGAACTTGTGGTGGGCAGTGAAGAAACTTTCGCTTCTATCATTTGAAGAAGGAACTTTTACAGCTGACGAAATTGTGCGCAGAGACAAGTCGTTACAGTTTACTCTCTGTGCGGTGTTGACATTATCGTCACAACCTGGAAACCTTAAAACATCGACACTGCAGGGAACAGGGAAGAAGAGCAGCTCTGAAGATATGATTCAACAACATAACGCTCCATTCGATTCAATGCCTGTTACTTTCCATATAAATGATCAGGTCAAATTTTCACAGGCTGTCTGGCATATCGCATCAGACCTTCCTGGGTGCAAGACAACAACAGAGTCCCATTCTGCGCATTCCAAAGCCTCTGTGTGATGAGAACCCTCCCGTCGCCAGCCCATTCAGTGGTCCTTAGACATACCATCCACTCGTCTACCTTTGCGTTCGGGTCGTGGAAGACTATTGAGTGGTTCAAAGTGATCTGCATGCCCGGTGTGCCTTTCATCTTACCAAACTCTGCATTTGAGGCCATATGAGGCACAGATAGGGTCCAGATATCTGTCAGGTATGCCAGCGCAGAGAGATGAACAGCTTGAGAGTCAACCGAAACCTTTGGGGCGCGTACAAAACTAAGCGACTCGAATCTCGTCGGGTCGGCGGTAGTTTCGTAAGGCAGAAAACGCCAGTCAAACGGGTTCGGCAGGGCCTCTACGATGTTCGGAGGAATACCCATGTAGCTTTTGATCGCTTTATAGCCAGGTCCGATGTCTTCTGGAGACATTCCCTTCATGTTCGGCATTTTCATCCCGTACTCGAAGATGTTTGATGGATCTTTCTTCGTTGTGTACTTCTGGAAACTGATGAATGCCATGAATATGGGCTTGTCATTTTGAATGGTCCGCACGACTCTGGTGGCAAAGGTCCGTCCATCCGCAACTCTCTCGACATGATGAACAAGTCTAGAGTCTTTGGAACCTTGGCGTATGAAGGTTGATTGAAGGGAATGCACGTAGTAGTCCGGGAACGGCAGCGTTTCTTGGGCGGAGCGGATCGACTGCGCGAGCAAGAAGCCTCCAAAAATGCCTCGAGCCTCTGAAGGAGGGTCCCACGGGCGACTGATTGTTTCGGTCAGCCAGTTCTCAAGATGCATCAGCGTAAAAGCAGACATCGGTCTTGTTTTGAGCTTACTTTTCGTTGGCGTAGACATCTGACCCGCCTTCAGCATAGGGAACGACTGAAGTGCATGCCTCGACAGGCATCACAGGGCGGCGTGAAGTCATCTCTTTCGACAGGAGAGACAGTGATTCGAGATATCCTGTTACCTGGAGACCAAGATTGAAGGGTTCACCGCGCCACCTCAGCGATAGCCAGATCATTGGCGACCAACCACCTTCGAGCCCAACCGCCAAGCAGCTCGCCAAACGCCGCAACCTCGGCAACGGGCATCACAACCGCATTTGAACTGGTTTGACTAAGCACATCCTGCAGTGACACCCCGGGCAATTAAGCGTCGGCCGGGGAGGATATCTAGAAACCGCTAGCACCTCCGGGGTTTCGTCGGTAGCGAGCGTGTTGGAAGTGATCCAATCAGTTGAGGTGGGTTAAATCCTCCCACCAGTCCCCGGTTATCTTGACCTGTCAGCAGCGAAATAGCGGCTTTCGCAGATTAATACCGGCACCATTGTATCTGTTTGCGATCCCATTATCATGACACGCCATGGAAATTAAGGTTGATGTTCTGTATGAAACTCCATCGAATTTATTTTCGCGTTGAAGTTGTGAACGTAAGCTTGACAGCGAGGCATTACACTTTCAACATCCGTACAGCCACTCCGTGCTGTATGCCCCCGTGCCATTTTTGAGGAGCCTGTCGTGAGAATATGTCAAGGTGTATGGCCTGGAAAAAGAAATTCTATCATCTATTCATAATTCATACAGATTACATCGTACACAGTTTTGCGATGGTTTCCCATCAATGTTTCTTTTTACCGTGGCAACCTCTCCCACCCGGTTTTCATAGTTCCCGTCGGAGTGAATCGAGGAAAAGGGTGTGCTTCAGTATTGAATACAACCTCAGTCAACGACATATAATCTTTCGGGGAAAATAGCAAGTACAGGTACTTGAGAGTCTCGGCCTGTAGAATGCTTCGTCAGCTCAGATCACCAAAATTGATTCCTCGTCCATTTCTTACCAGCCAAAAACTCTCCATGTTGTCTCTTGTTGACGGTGGTACTGTTCGCACATCATTGAGGCTCGTGAAGCCTTCTCCGTCAGAGGCCATAGTGTGCTCCCGAAAGGCTTGGAAGATTTTCCAACCCCATTCTCGGTACATTGAATCGCCAGTTACGCGGTACATCATGAAGAGACTTTCAACTGTTTCGGGTCTCTGCAGGTTGTGCGCATCCAAAGGCTTGATGATCAAGTCCTTGTGCCATTTCGACAGTGCTGAAGTGGAACGATGTCAGAGAAAGCCCACACTCACTGGGAAAATACTTACTGCTACTAGCACTACGCTGCTTTCTATCCCCAGGGTTCGGTTGCAGATCGTATTCTGTGGCGTTGAACCATGCGATCTCCGGCGCAAGTCCAGTGCCTGTGACAGCGTACATGCCCCAACAGGTTTTCATGAGTTCGATGGCAAGTTGCACATCATCTTCATGATAGGGCGTCCATTCCGGATCGCGACGAGCTTCGGCTAACGTTCGGCCCTCCGTAGCCTAGGTGCATGGTCAGACATGGACGCATAGGGCCGACTAGGAAATACTCACACCCATAGCGATGGTACCAGGGAGAAAGCAGACGAGATGGTCCATTTTGGGCGAGAGAGCACCTCCAACACCCGCGGGAAGTTCAGCGATGTACTTCAAAGCAGCATTGCGTGTTGTGGTGACAAGATGCTTTTGAATCCCATCCAGTACGTCTTCCCACATGTCACGATAGATCGTCTCTCCCGTCTGGAGGTATTGTTTTGCGAGGTACTCTGCTCCTGATTTAGAAAGAAACACACACAACGAGAGGACAACTCACTCACCATAGTATGAGTCACCCCGACTTCCGAGCCGAATTTCTCTTGTAGTGAAGCGACCATGATTGGGATGCACGAAGATCGGCAACAACCCACCTTCCATCTTCTGGTCGTCGAGTACCTTCATCACACGCTCGGCCTTCTTCCAGTACACATCGTTCCCTGTCAGATATGATAGGTATTTCATCTCCAACTGCACCGTAGCCGCCTCTGCCGTCGAAGAAGAACCGCCATCAGCGTGGGATGGGATACCCTTCTTCTTGCCGATGTTGACACTGGCATAAGGGATGCCTGAGTCGCTGTCGAAAGCCACAAGCAGCCGGTCCGCCAGGTCAATTGCTTTGGAAAGGTACACGGAGTCTCTCTTTGACGCGGCGTGGGGTAGTTGGGTCGAAAGGTAATGCGCGGAGAGTAAACCGCCCAGCATGCGAATAGTGGTCTCGAAAGTGTTGACATCCTGGTCCTGGTCCCAGGTGAGGCTGCGGTGAAGCCACTTGCGTGCATCAGAAAGAGGCTCCGTCAAGTTCATGAGCATCATCGTGTCGAGGCTGTCAACGATGATCCATCCTAGGCCTGATGGGGACATGTTCCTGCCCGTCTTTGCAAGCGGGTGAAACACATCATTACCTGGAAGCTTAGTATGTGCTTCTGGCGACTACAGAATGCAGCAGAACTCACCCCAAGCGTGCTTCTTGTATGCATCCCAACTGGTCACGAAAGCTTCTTTAACTTCTTCCCTCCGAGCGTCCCAATCAGCGAATTGAGAATGTGGTGAAAATTGCGAGTACCCAAGGGCATGATCTGAGAAGTAGCTTGCAACGAACATACTTGCTAGCCCAATAAAGCATAGCATGATTATGACGTTGCGTATTCTGCGCTGCATATTTCTCCTGCTGTGGTGGGATGAGCGCCTGGCTCTTCGGATGTCGTCGCCAATTGATTCGGCGGTCTTAGAGACGGAGTAGGACGAGTAGACTGAATCTGCTGACGAACTTCGTCGTCCGCGTCTGGTTGGTGATGACGCCATATCAAATGGCAATGAATGATGAAAAGTTGAACGGGCACAACAATAACAGTGTTCTCGGTTCCGCGAAGAATATGTACACGATGAATCTTGGGAGAGTGACGAGTAGCCTCCAACAGGGCTCCGGGCAGTACGGCGCTTAGCGTCCGCGACAGCGGTCCCTGCCGTGAGCATCCCGATGTGTCGATCGCCGAGGCCGTCGGCGGCTACTTCAAATGTGTTGGTAGCATAGAAGTCATGGCCGCATAGCATTGGACCGGCGCAAATGCCCGGTAGGCCGGCGTTTTGGTCATGATCCCCTGAAATCTGAAGTTGGCATTCCTGCTCAGGTTAACATGGCCTGAGCAATTACGACCTGGCTGACGCTATTGGATACCGAGGGACTGGGTCGGGGAGGCAATGACCTTAAAAAAGACGAAGCCCGGTGCGATGTCGTTCTCTCGAACCAACGGAGAGCTATTACTCGTCAAGAGCCCATAAATCGATGGTTGGTTGGCATGGGTTTCTCTTGGTTCTCTCCCGCGCGCTACGGTCGCCGTTTGTGGCCGTTGCTGATGATTGGTAGAATTGCTGCAGCATTTCCTCAAAAGGGGACAACAGCGCGTAAACCAGTGTGAGATAAGTATGCGCCGGTGGCCTGTCCCCATTTTGGTTTCCTTGGCATGAATTCATGTTTGCTTCCAACGACCAACATGACCGTTGGTGCGTTGTTCATCTGCACCAACAACGAAGATTCGGGTGGGATCACAGCATCGTGAGATGAGTCCAAGGTTGAAAGAAGCCCGACTGGCGCCTAGCTAAAACCTGCGCCGCACTCCAGCAGACACCATGGACCTTATGGCGCCATGAGATGTCTTCATCGCGAGAGAAGAGTCGCAGCCGCCAGCGCGCCGGCGGGGGATGAAAGACCTTATCTTCAGTCGTCTGCCTGTTGTTAGTCACGGAGCGCATCAGTGAATGTGATCCATAGACGGTGTAAGTCGGGCAGATCATGCCCGGCTTTGACCTTGTGGTTCTCCAAAAAGTTTTGCTGCACCAGAAGTTCTCACGATCTTTTCGTTAATTATACTTTTGTCCATCTTTTAATTTATTCCAGAGGCTGTTTCTCTCTTCGGTGACAAAATGGCTGAGCCATACCCTGCGGAGACGAATGCATCCGGCGAAATCACATCCTTCATCGCGCTCCCAACAGTCTTTACCCCGCCGTCCAGTTGCTCAACTGTCTTCCGACTCAACGGCTTCAGTATAGTAGCCTATGATCCAGGCTTCGGAATTGACGTCGATACGAGAGTCCGATGCGCACCGGCCGCTGTAACGACATGGTGGGAGCAAAGGCGACTCGGAGTCTACAATGGCGACGGACACACTGCCATGAGCATCGGGCCCTTAACATGCCCTTACCAATGGTCCACCGTCGCTTCGTACGTGAAAGATGAAGTTAGTACGCTAGCAATGTGCTGTCCGCCGTAAGCCACGCCGCATCCATTTCCCGAGTCCTCTCTGACTGACTTGTTTAGAGACTACACCCTAACGAACACGAATGGCCATGCCGGGTCTCTTGTCGGAGACTGCCGGTCCAACGTTTTGACTGGCGCCGTCCTTACGTTTGCATCTTCTAATGTGTCAGAGGGCCGGTGGAGGATGAATTCCACTACTGTAGAGTGGGAGTCTTTCATCGGTGCCATTGCTGTTGTGGGATGGAACACGCTTCCAGGGGCTACCGGGGCGCCATCCAGTTTATCTGCCACCGCAACAACCAACCTTAGCCCACCAGCAGAAACAAATACAGACGCTTCAGCGCTTCCCCGACAAACAACACCCACAGAGCCGACACCCACGATACTGCCGTCCACCCCAACAGAAATCCCCACGTCAATAAATCAAGGCATTCCGCTTAGTACAACTATCGGTATTGGGGTCGGAGTGGGTGTCGGTGTCATTGCAATTTTTCTCGTAGCGTTCTTGCTCTGGAGGAGAAGGCGACGGCAATTGCGCAGCTCAGAAGAGCCCCCGGCTTTTGATGCGCGGGCACCAATACCGTACGAGCCGGACAAGTATGCGTACCAGTCGTACTATCATGAGCTTTACGGTCATCAAGATGGAAGACCAGCGGGAATGGCGGAGATGCCTGTACCCCAGTATGTTGCGGAGCTAGATGCACGATACCCCCGAGTTATTTGAAGGATTAGACCCATACGATGTATGATATCTGGAGTAATGATTGATAGAACTAGGTCTGGCAAAGATCACAAGCGGCAACGGAGAGACAGCAGAAACACTCGATTTAAACAATACAAGGCAATTTATTGGGATATCTTCATGCCACGGCCTACCGATTTTCTCTCTTGATCTTTTCCCCAAACAAATGAAAATTATTGATAGACATTATCCATACGCCAGTCTCTCTTTTCATGCCCGAAAACATCACCTGACGCCATGCGCTTGCAAGCAACAAGCATCAATCAACTAACTCGCTTTAGAACCAGCACTCACAGGACTGACAAGCCCAATCCTGCTCATCCGACTGAACACACTGCCGGCCTTCCTTCGAATCTTGCTCCCCTCAGCTGGCGTGCTCACGGCCGGCGTGGTCAACGTACTCGCGCTCATCGGGCTGACGACATCCTCATTCTCCGCCTCGGCATCAGCCTCATCATCAGTAGTGCGACTGCTTCCTGTGGTCATGCTTTCCATGCTGCTCCCGTCGTGCTGAACGGCAAGGCTCAGTCTCGGGCGCCGCGCCAGGGTCTGGGTCGCAGCTTGCGTCTCAGGTACATCCGTCTCCAACTCTACCGGCGAAGCAGTGGTAATTGCTGCGCCGATGTTCGGCTGCCCGCCGCTTGTCATCTCCGCGATGGAGTTCATGAAGGGCTGCTGTGCAGCGGTAGAGCTGCGGTAGACATCAACGGAGCTAGATGAGCTGGCGGAGGTGCTGCTCAGTCCTCGCTCAACCGTCTTGTTGGGAGTGATGGTGGTGGTCAGCCGACGCAGGCTGCGGCCCCATGCCGGATGGGCCTTGGGTGAAAAGACCTCAGAGATGGTTCGCCGCTTGGCGTCACGCAGTTTTCGCGCAACAAGCTCGAACTGTTCTGCCATGGTGGGGTGCGCCATGATCTCTTCCATGGAGATGTGCAGGTTGTGTGAGCCCGGGATGCCCAACTTTGGAAGCTCTTGCGTGAGGGCCTGGGACAGCTGCGCAGCAGGCATCATGCTTCCCCAGAGATCGTAAAAGGCCGCATTGGGGAGCTGGCTCTCCGGGACGCCAAGGGACCGCGGGTCAAGGATTTCGGTCCAGACTTTGGAGATTTTCTTCTGAATTGAGGCACGGTGGTCGTTGGACATGCTTGCGCCAACGTTGGTTGTCTTTGGCTCCATGTCGATCTGCGGGAGAGGGATTTGTGGCGTAACGGCACAGTAGTCGGCTGTCGAGGGGATGAGGGGATGCAGCATCGACACAGAGGTCAGAAGCTCGATGGTGGAGCAGAGAGCCTTGAGAGTCTCGTTGGCGAACAAGCTTGGAATGCGGTTCTCGCAGAACGTGATTGAGATGTCTCCGCAGCTGGGGTTGTCCTGGGTGGAGATGACGTGCAAATCGTACATGTCGCGGCTGATTGGTTCCACGATGTTGAACTTGCACTTGACTGTGCCCAGGTTGAAGATGGCGGCCTCCTTGGCGGCATCCTGGTGGCGGTGCTCGACGACGGTGCTGAAGCGCGTCCAGTAGGGAAGCTTGGTGCACTTCTCTACAACCTCGAGCCAACCCATGTTCTCGAAGGGGATGCTCATGACGCGCTGGCCATGGACGTACTTCAGGAGCTCAAGTGGGCTGCTGAGTGTCTCGGCGAAGCGGACACGGACGGGGATTGCATTAGAGACCGGACCCAAGGTGCCGGATATATCGGAGCCGTCAGCGAGGCGGAGATGTCTGCCCTCAATGACTTCGCCGAAGAGAACATCGCCAGAGCCAGAGAGGTTGGCAAGAACCATTGCCCATGCAGACTTGACCACCGTGTCGAATGAGATGCCGAGGTTTGCAAGGGACATGACGGAAACATTCTGGGAAAGGGTCTTGATGTTGGAGCTCAGAGCAGGCGGCTTAGCGTGGGCGACGACTTGGGTCATTTTGGCACCGTCCAGAAGGGAGGTCCAATGCTCCAGAGCGCCGGCCACATGAGAGAGCTGCGCGGAACGGACGAAATCAAAGTATGTCGCCCTGCGTGGCGGACAGGAGGGGGCGATGTAGATGCTCTTCAAATGTTGCAGCAGCAGAGAGATGGACGCATCATCGTACTGAGCTCCGGAAAGCCGCAAGACCAAGTTAGACTGTTTGCCGGCGTCGACGAAGAGGAACTTGGTCATTGGCGTTTCAAGCGCGAAGGGCGCCGCCTGGTCCCTCTTGATCAACTTCTCAGTCATGTTTGCGACTCTCCACGTCGGGACCTCGATTCTTCTGAACTCGGGGTTGAAGGACTTGAGGGCCACCTGGTAAACCCGCCTCTCATGCGTGACGAACGCCGTCCTCAGGATGGGATGAATCTTGGCAAGACAGATGCAGACAGCCTCGAGCTTCTTGGGATGAACGGGACCAGTGAAGCTGAAGGTGAAGTAGGTGAGACTAGAGCTTCCCTTCAGAAGACCTGTCTCGAGGAACTTGAGTTGGGTGGCGGATGCCTCTGCAACGTCGGTGATTTCCTCCCGAGATATGCCCATCTTCGGCGCGATGATGTCCTGGATGAACTGCTCCTCGAATTGCATCTCTGAGCTCGAGCCCATGGAAGAGGAGGCGTTAGATGGCAGCTCCGCAATGTCAACAGTGAACTCCGCACTGATGGTGATACCCTGGCAGAGCTCAGTGAGGGTTGCGCCGCGAAGGATGTCAGGAAGTGCGATAATGAGACCCTGCTTTCGGCACTCGACCACGAGCTGGGCAGCAAGGAAGGTCTCGCCACCGAGAGAGAGGAAACTCTGGTTGCCGCGGATGCAGGCTGCATCGACGCCCAGGAGAGTAGACCAGATCGACCGCATGCGCTCTTCAACTTGGGTGAGGGGAAGGGGCTTGATGCCAACCGTCTGCACATCATCGGGCGACGGGACGGTGGACAACTCCAATAGTTGTTCTTGAGATAGCCAGCTGACCATCTTCTGGAGTTTGCGGCGGTTGACCTTTAGCGAAGGGGTGACCGGAAGATGTCTGACAGGGACAAAGATGGTTGGCATCATGTGTGCGGGGAGACCGCTGCCCACCGAAGACTCAATGAGCTTCTTGGCGATGTAAGTCCGCTCGCGGGTCGTGATCGTAATTCTGGTAAGGTCCTCCGAGCCCTCAAAGAGCTTCTCGCCCAGCTCAATGAATGCTGCCAGTGCAGGCTGGGCATCGCGCGTGATGATCGAGTCCACGGCGAGGTCCATCCCCTGGCCAAGGCAGCGACGAAGCTGCTGTTCAACCTGGGCAACAGGGATAATCTGACCCTTGATCTCGACGTCATCACGACCACTTGAGACGAAGTCAAGCATGCCATCGTCCATGTAGCGAACTCGGTGGCCTGTCTTGAAGTACCGCGTCTTCGGCTTCCCGTCCTCGAGTGACACATCTGAGTCCTGCGGGAGATGTGCCAGAGGCTGTCCCGGAACAAAGCGATGCGCAAGGGTCGGGCTCTCAATGATGAGCTCGCCAATAGCACCAATTGGCATGAGTCTGCGGTGGTCCTCGGGATTGACAATCCAGAACCTGCCGAGGAACGGTCGCGCGACCCGGGTCAAATCCTGCGGCCTCGTGACCTCGAGAACCGAGATGCCGAGAGGGCAAATGTCTGGAGCACCGTATGCCAGAAGGACCTTTGTCTTTTCAATCCATGGGGCGCAGGTATCCTCGTCGAGGCGTCGAGTCCTGAAGCAGACGGTTCTCAAGCTGGGAATGGCTGCCGGAGTCATCTTCCTTGCCAGGACTGGCGTCAGGTAAGTCCAGTTGACGTCCATTCTGCGAGCAGCGCCGACGATGTCGCTGGTCTTCTCGACGCTGGAAGGTACGCATACACAACCGCCATGTACGAGTGTTGAAAGCAGCTCAATCAGCGCCGTATCGACGTTGAATGAAGATAGCTGCATAACACGGCTGTCGGCATTAAGGTGGAGTGCGCGACCCTGTGTGACGAAAGCTGCAGACAGAGCGGCGTGGTGGAAGATGATGCCCTTTGCCTCTCTGCCGCGCGATGAGCCAGGAGAGAGGAGGATGCATGCGGCATCATTCGGCGCGGCCATGGGAAGAGGCGACTCAAGAGGGAAAGTGACGTTGAAGAGAGAGTCATCGACGACGATTACGCCATCGATGATTGACTCGAGGTACTTCCAGTTCATGTCGGTTGCGATGAGGATCTTGGGCGAGAGCTGGCGGATGAAGGTCTCGACGTTGTTTCGGTCTTCGGCATCGATAGGCACAAAGCAGCCACCGGCCCTAGATCTGTGTCAGTATGGAACCTTGCAGCCCGTTTAACGGCTGGAGAGCGCTTACTTCAAGACGGCCAGGATGCTGATGACTGCCCACTTGTTCTTGTCCAGGATGACTGGTACGGGTACACCGGGCCGCACACCCCACTGCACGAGATATGTGGCAAGTCGAGAAACAAGACGGCCCGTCTGCCTGTACGAGAGGTGACCATCCCAGGCGCAAATAGCCTGAGCATCTGGCCGCAGCCTTGCTTGCTGTGAGATGAGCGCGTGCACACAACCATGAGATGCCTCGTTAGCCTTGTCCGTCTCCCAGTCACTGATCAACAGCTGGGCGTAGTCTCTGTCAGTGAAGAGATCGATGCTGTTGATGGAGCCGTTAGCGCTGCTTAGGATGGAGAGCACAGCACGCCCGAAGGTGTTAGTCAAGTTCTGAGCTTGAGAAGCAGTCATGACTCTATGAGAGACACCAGTGATCAGCTGTCCGTTGACAAGCGTCAACGAGAAGGTGACATCGTAGTCGGGTGTGTTGAATGCCTGGACACAAGCGAGTCCCATCGGCGGCCTGGTCGAGCTGAATCTGCTCTTCAGTTCATGAGGCTCCTCCTGGTAGGACAGGCAAGTGTTGAAGAGCTTGTCTCCCTTGAGACCCAGAGCATGTTGAATCTCTGATATGCAGACATTCTGATGCGGACGGAAAGCAGCGGCGTCTTCCTCAACAGTTCGAAGAACCTCCACAACGGTCTTGTAGTTCTCCAATCCTATCGCACAGGTGGTAGTGTTCTCGAATGCACCCACCGTCATGCTCAATCCCTCAGGAGCGCCATCAGCGTCGCGACCTGCTGAGCGGTAACCGAAGCAAACCCGGCTTGACCCCGTGAAGGCACGCAGAACAAGCGCCCATGCCAGCCGGACAACAGTTGCCCGACTGATGCCTTGGTTGCGGCAGAACTCATCAATCTGCACCATCGGCAGGTCGATGAAGAAGTTGGTGTGTTGCATGATGCCCTCGGTGACGGTCATCAATCGCGGGAACAAGCATGGTTGAGTCTCCTGAAGACGGCCCAGCCAGAAGTTGAGGCTGTTTTCCTGGCGCGCTGACGAGATGTACTGCAAACACGCAACATGCGACGGGTCCAGAACTTTCATGGGTAGCTTGCTGGAATTATACATCCTCTTCAGGTCCCACATGATGTTTTGGAGGCTCAAAGCCTAAAAGAAGGTCAGCACGTGGATCGGGTGTAACGAACGGGACGAAGGTTTCTTTCTTACATCACAAAGCGCATGACTGATATCGAGCCTCAAGAAGGTACTGGCATGGGACCTGCAGACCGAAACCCGGTGGCGCGGATTGTAAGGTGTTGCACTCATCGGCGGCAACGCATTAAGAATGGCCACCGGGTCTGTGCCCGCCTCAGCGTCGACGAAGAGCATTTCGGGCGAACATTTCCTCAGCACGACCTGGTCGAAGAGCCCGTTGTCGGAGATGCTGTCAATGAAAACCGTCCGAAGTGCCGGGTACTTGGCAACGATCTGCTGCCAGACCGAGCAGATCTGAGCCTGATCTGCGACGAGGCCGTTGGGGGCGGAGAGCTCGTAGATGGCATGGTTGTGGCAGGTTTCTAGGTTCTGGGTTTGGCTGATGAGGATTTCCTGTTGGAGAGCGGTAACCGGGAAGACGTCCTCGATGTCCTTGGCGCTGGTCAGGCCGAGAGCAACCAGGCGGTCGGTGTTCAGCTTTGCCAAACCCTCGTAGGTCGTGTCCAGCATCGGCACATCAGACAAAGTAAGTTCCTGCCCGCGGTAGCGGAGCCGACCAATGGCCTCGTAGAGGAGGTGTTCATAGGTTTGGATCCATTCGGTAATCTTGTCTTGGTGCTTGCAGTTCTTGTTGTAAATGATCTGGACCGATGCAGCGCCTTGATCAACCATGGCTGAGACCTCGAAAAGAGCAATTCTGCTGACGTCCGGGCCGATGTCTGAAGCATCGGTGGATAGCAGTCTACCAGGGATGGTGAGCTGCTCCAAGACGCCCTTCTCTCGCTCCAGCTGTTGGACAGAGCCAGCATAGGTGAACATGACCTCGAATGGCCAGCCTTCGGCGTTGCGCGAAGCCGCTTCAGGACCAAAGTACCTTGAGGCGAAGTAGTTCCAGCCACGGCGAATGATGGATCGTCTCGTGTCCTTCATCTTGCGCAGAACTTGAAGGAAATCGTCGGCCATGTCGACCTGGAGCGAAACCGGGCAGAGGGACGTAAACCAGCCAACCGTCTCGGTGATGTCGATGTCCTGGTTCCAGGGCTCTCGGCCGTGCTCCTGGTTCCAAACCACCGGCGCCCGGCGGTCGTGGAATGTTTGGCTGAATGAGAGCATTAATGCGGCCATGTAGATGTCTGACATGTCGGTTCTGAAGACCTGGTTGCATGCTGTGTGGAGAATAGCGGTCAACTCCGCAGTGAGTGTGAAGCTTGCCGTCGCGATGTCGTCGTAAGTGTTGAGTGAGTCTTCGAGACCCCAGTAGTTGTACTGGCCGCTCGGTAGTTGGTAGGGAAGCGCCAACTGATCTGCGTTGTTGCAGATGTACTCCTCCTGGAGCTCGTTCCATCTTTGGAATGGCATTGAGCGCTCAGAGAACAAAGTGCCCTCACGCAGAAGCTCATCGAGGTCGTGGATGATAATGCGCCATGACATCATGTCCACGACGAGATGGTGAGCGAGTAGATAAACAAGTTGCTGACCATCGTGTGTGCGGAAATGTTCGACTGCGAAGACCGGGCCAGTCTCAATGTTAATGCTGGACTGCGTCTTTGCAATGATGCCGAGAACTTCCTCCGTGGTGCTGACAGAGTGATAGCGAAAACCATACGAATCTTCCACCGTTGGTACTATCCGCTGCATCCAGCCGTCGGCAGTAGATCGAAATCGGGCGCGCAACATGGAGTGGTGACCAACTACTGTTGCGATGGCGGCATGGACGTCCTCGAGAGTTGAGTTGTTCTTGACGCGCAGCAAGATGCTCTGATTGAAGCGGTAGCCACCATTCGGGGCAAGTCGTTGTTCCAGACGGCCGCCGATGCCAGTGTCAAAGTAGAGTTGCTGCATTGGCGACAACTTGAATCCTTCGAGCGACTCCTCATTCCACACGGTCTTGTGCTGAGTTTTCCGGATTGCGAGTGTCGCTAATTGGCCGAGCGTTGGACATTGGTGAACGTCCTCTGGTCTCACTACGATGGATGCCGTCCGGCACTCAGCGACCAACATCATGGCGGAGATGTCATCGCCGCCGAGCTGGCTGAATGAGAAGTTCATGCCGACCTGCTTCTGTGGTATCCTGAGAACGTCGGCCACGGTCTTCTGCAGGATACGCTCCATCTCGGTCAGAGGCTCCTGAAAGAGCTCATGAGATTCAAGGCTGGAAATCTGGTGGTACATGTCTTCGTTGATGTTCTGGATCCATGTCTGGAGCCGCCTCCGGTCGACGGAGCCCTCACCGTCGGAAGGCATCTGATCGAGCACGATCCATGAGTTTGGTACTGAGTGAGCCCCTTCTGAGGTTTCGAGAGCCAGGCGGACTGCTGCGACCTGGCTTCCAGCAAAATGCATTTGCGACTGAGGAATGAGGCGGATACTTGAGAGGCTGGATTGGGAGACCCGACCGGATGCCAGAGTGACGAATGCCACGAGCTTTCCCTCCAAGTAGCCGGCCTTTGGCCTGATAACAGCCGCGCTCGTGACCTGGGGCGTGGACTCGATGAAGCGTTCGATGGCGACCTGTGGTGCCCTCAAGGGTGCTACTTCGGCGCTGTGGGTGGATTCGCACGATGATGTTGAGTAACCGCCGCTGCTTCGTCTGGGACTTGAGCTGAAGACATCGGAGGGAGAAGCGCTGTCTTCGTCGGACTCCTTGGACGCAGGCACAGGCACGGTCTGGCCGAAGGGGGTGATGCAGGTCTGAAGCTCCGCCAAGGTGTGACAGCGAAGAATGTCGCTCGTCCTGACTCCGAGTCCGAGGCTCATGCACCTTTTCCTTAGCTCGATGGCGGCAGGTCGATCTCCACCGAGGTCAGCGAACGAGTCGAACAGCTCGATGCTGTTCCGCGGCAAACTCAGCACGGCGGCTGTTGCTGAGAGTAGCCTGTCCTCGACGGACTCTGTGTGTAGTAATGACGACATTGTGGTGTCGATTTTGGGGAGTAATTTGGTGCTGACTGAGTCGGCCATGGTGGTGTAAGTGGGTGAGGTGGTCCGAGTCGCGATCTGATCTGAAGAAGAGAAGAGAGGCTGCAGAAACAGCGTTGAGGGGGTATCTCAATAACACATAAAACACACAAACAAAGGTGGCGGCCGGGTGCGGGTGGCCGACTACACAGATCAGACGTCGGTCCTTTAAGGTGGTGGACTTTCTTCTTGGGTGAGGGTCAAAGGTGCCGGGTGTTGTTGGTTGGACGGGACGGACAGTCGAGGGAGTGTTTGGGGGATGACGCTTTCGGGGGCCGTTTGTTGGTACGAGGTTCTTTGAAGAACCAACGACTCTGTCACACGAGGGCAGGGGACGATATCACCGGTAAGAAGCAAGGAGAAGCAAGAGAAAGAAGGCGGCGAGGGGGGAAGCGGGCGTTGATGTGGTGAAATAATGTGGAATGCGCAGCAGATGGCTACCCACCCAACCCAAACCAAGACCAGAAGAGGCTCTAATCATCCATCCTCTTTCTCACCCGAGAAAAGAGTAAGAGCATTGGGACGGAGGTTTCTTGCTTACCTAGCCATGCCAGGCAAGATGGAAAACCAGGGTAGGTACCGGGTACTGGCAGCGTAGGGCCACGTTAGAGCTAGCAAACGACCAGGAACCGGCATGGTTGTAGATCGAGCTTCTTCCCATGGCCGCTCCATGGCCCCGGCCCCTCTGACGTGCTGGGGTCCAGCTTGTCGCTGCAGAAGGGTGGGGGAGACAGGCTTCCATTGGGTGGGTGGGAGGTCTGAAGGAGTGACTAACGAGACGAAAGACTGATGGGATGGGAGGAGGAGAGAGTGCGAGTGGCAGCAACTTGCGACCGCACTACACGTAGGGTTGCTAGCTAAGCTGCTAAGGTGCTGAGGTATGGCCGCGCCACGCCATGCCATGTCGCGGCCTGCCGCGGCCTGGACATGCATACCCGCGTCTTGCTGGAGATTGTCACTCGCGAGTGTGGAATGGGGGCCGGGGCCCGGGGGCCGGGGGTCGTCCAGGCAGTTACTTGAGAGTGTGGAGAGCAACTTAGGCAGTAAAGAATGCCTTGCTCGTTACCACATGAACAAGTTGATACCACCTTATTTGCGGGTGCCACAGACACCCGGGAATAGCTCTGCAGCGAAAGCGAGACGGGCGACCAAGATAGGGACGAGGGACCAGGGTAACATGTGGGATAGAAACATGAAGATCGGAGGGTGGAGCGAGGCAGAGGCACAGGCACAGGCACAGGCAGAGAAACAGAAGAGAGCAGAGGCAGAAACAGATGAGGGCGCGGACTGCGCCCCTTCGGCGGCCGTGGTCCGTCCTCACAAGCAAGCTCCCAACCGGGCCGTCCAATACCAGCTTGCAACAGAGCAAGGGAGGCATGCACTACGCGGTAGGTCATTATTGTAGTGTCCAATGCTACAGAGCAGACGACGACGACAGCTGCGTAAGGTAGGTTGGTTCTGAGCCACGCGGGCGACGATCTAGCCGTGGTGGCCCCCAGTCTTTTCCGTGTGCCCGTCAAACAGACAGAGCAAGCGCGGCACTACTGGTGAGCAGGGATGGTGCTGGACTTTTGGTTGCGAGCCTGTGATGGAGGTGCAGGCTGGGTGGATAGCTGGCGCGGTCTGGTAGAGTAGGTGTGAGGTGACATTGGATTGCCGCGACAGTGCGTCCGTCCCGTTCAGACCTCTTGATGATGCGTTTGCAGGAGGAAGAGGATTAGAAAAAGAGACAGCGAATGGCGATGGCGACAGAGTGGAAGAGCAAGTTGGGACGGGAAGACAGGGAGACAGAGAGACAAGAGGAGATGGAACAGCGGGGAAAGACACACAGGGCAGAGGCAAGATAAGATGCATACAAGTTCCCAACAAGGTAATCATCATGAACATACGCCACAGCTCTGTCACCATAAACCAATCAGAGTCTCTGAATGGCTTCAGTCTCATCAGCCACAGCGCCAACTCGTCAACTCGACCAGTGTCTGATCTCTGCAACAGCAGCCACAGCTGATGAATGCAGAGAAGCACTGCGTAGTACAGTGATCCCTCGCCGTCTCGCAGGTGCCATTGGACGTGCTAAATCGATCCAACAAGCGCCGTCCCCTCACCCTCTCCAGCACCCACGGTGCGGCTATGTTCATGGTGCCTTGCCTTAGCGGAGGGGGGCTGAGCTCTGGAGCTGTGCAACGCTGCAGCTGCCATAATAGAAACAGACAGACCATCCATCCATCACTGCCGAGCCATCCAACAGCCACTCGCGATCGCCAGTCCCTGCACACACGACTCTCCAGCATCATCCTCTTTGTGTTGCAGTCCTCTTTGTGTTGTAGTCCTCTTCGACTCTTCCGCCCCGGGCAAACAGACAGTCTCCAGGAAGCACCGTCTCCAGGCGAGGGTCTTCCCGGTAGGACGGGGGCGGGCGGCAGGCTGGACAACGGCACGACAGAAGCTTCAACGCTCTTCCCGTCCCTCCAACACCCCAAAAATGGCAGCCGAGTTTCTCATCTGCCTCTTGAGTAGTAAGCAGGCTTCATCAGCATGAACATTAACGCCTGTGTCCACGAATCCGGATCAGCTGTCCGACGCGACTGGCAGCGAAACTCAAATCTCCAACACCAGCTCCTGCCAAGCAGACACCACTGCGTATTCAGCTCACCGAAACCCAAAATATCGCACTCTTTCTGATACCGCATCTCCAGGGTGTCTGTCACTCACTCGCGGTGAAGCATATTATTGCTCTTGCAGCGTGTTTGCCTTTCCAAGGATGTTACTTAATCACAGGTCTTTCTCCTCGTTCCATCCTCGGTCTGGACTCGCAAGGGCTGAGCACCTTTTTCCCCCGGTACGGTGAGATTGCGAGATATTCCGTCCCCTCCCATAAGAATTAACTCTCGTAACCACCATCTTCCTACACCTAAATAATAGACTATACTGCGTATATTTCCATTTACCCCTCTGCACATGCTCGGACGAAGACTCGCCTTCAAGCTTACACCGCGCAGTCAGCATCCCTCTCATGCCAACCCCTTCCACAACCAGCACCTCTCTATCAGGTCCAACCTTGTGCCCCGAGGCAATGTCCACGAAGCTCGCGACAATTTCGCATGCACTATTCCACACCTTGGGGAGTTGCTGATTCCCATGTTTTGCAGTCTCCCATTCTCCAATTCTCTCAGTCCCACCACCACGGCCCTCGGTCACGTACGCGGTGTACGCGGCCGGCAGCAACCCCTCCGCTCGCCGGCCACTGGACCGCGACCCTGAGCCACCACCAGGGTCCAATATGGTTATCGTCATGATTATGCTGTTGGTTGGTTTCATCTCCCCGGTACATAAACACTTACAAGGCCCCGCCCCGCAGCGGGAAACGGTCTACAGTGATGCCCATGCCAGCGAGGTCCAACCAACGGGCTCTTGGTAATGCTTCCTTGGGCCGAACTGGCTGCCAAGTGGCGGATATGACAAAGACACTCGGCCACAAAACACCATAATCCACTCCGTCTGACCAAAAAGTTTCACGAACATGGACACGGAAACTGGGGAGTGACTGTGACTGAGCTGCGTCTTCTGCACACGAGGTTCCGACAAAGCGTAGGCTCACGGACCAGAGGCGACGGCATCGGGACCCGACCCCGCCAGAAGCCCTTCGCCTCCTCATCGCCTCCCTTCCCATCGCTCGTCTCCCGCGGAGACGAGCAGACGGGAGGGTCCAGGTGATCAGGAGGAACCGTCCCAACAACTGTCAACCGTATCTGGCAATCATTCAAGCTGTAAGGGGTGGCTTCGCTCCAAAAAAACTACGCTCGGGGCCGTCTCGGTCACGGTCGGCCAACCTTAAAAGGTAAGCCGCACGTACTCGGAGGAACAGAATAAGTTCACCGCCGACACAAACCGTAGCACTGCCAAGATCACGGATTGCTCCTGCCTGTCAAAAAGGCACGGCAAGACTCAATCTTCGTCTGATCATCTGCCAAAAATCGACCTGGCCCAGATTCCCATCCAGAATCCCACTGATGGAAACACTGTCCTCTTCCAACAAAACCCATTTCATCCTCTTTTGCCAGCGTGTAAGTGACGATGTGACATGTCCAACTCCTTCTCTCAGTGCGGCCTCAGCACCGCTGGATTTTGCGTGCCCACGCTGTCAGGAACATGTGAGAAACATGTGAGAAATTCAAGACGGCCAATGGTTACCCCCAAATTTTGGTTCATGAGCGCTTCACCCTCGCCAGAGTCGGAATCAGCACCACTATGAAATCATATCGATCCTCTTTGGCGGAGCGCATCTGTCCACCTTGAGGAACTGCCCACGGCCCCCGTCACTCATGGCAAACCTCTGCCAAACAACGCAGCAAGACCCCAGACTTGTACAGAGTACAGAATCACAAGTTCCGCCTCGAAAATTGTCACCGCACGCCCCAAAATCCTTCCAGTGTCAATCATGTCACCGTAAATCTTCAACTCGCTTCCGACTGTCCTCGCCCCGCGTGCCAGCAAACCCAAGCCGGCGCCCGCTCCCCGTCCGGAACTCCGGGGACGCGCTCCAGTTCGAGTCGAGTCTGTTCACCCGCGTGCGACCTGAAGTCCCAACAAACCCCTGCGGCAAGCCCTTTTCGAGGCAGTGATGGTGCGGCGTAGTACCAAACCACTTCTCTGCAAGAGCGGTAAGCGAACAGAAAAAGAGCCCGTTTCACACGCTTCTTGGTCGCACGCGCTGTGTGTTTCTTTGTGGAAAAGAGCTCCACCCACCCGCAAGGGACGCTGCGATGCGTCTAAACGAGCTGCCTAGCGTCACCCGCGGCGCCAATCTTGCCGCTTCTCTTGGGGGCAGACGCTGGTGACGCTGGGCAGGGGGGCTAGGCTGTAATTACGGCTTATCCCCACTCGACGTCAGCTCTGAGAACGAAACGGGCAGTGAGGTGCTTCAGCTACAGGCGGCAGGATAAGCTGTCAATATCTGTGGCAGATCATGGCGGCGGGAGGCGGACGGCAGCCGAGATGAGCATTGGCTAGGTTGCCGCAGTCGAGTGCGCCTAATCTGAGCGGCAGTGACACACGGCGTACTACCTATTGGTATCTTGATCGACCGCACGGGAAGGCATTTGTTTGCTAGCTAGTCTTGATGACGGCTACAGCGGTTGCCCGAGGGCCCGGTAGGATGCAGTCAGACGGCGTCGCATTCGCTGGTTCTCATTGACATTGTTCAATCGGGTTGTGTCCCTCCAGGGGATCTACTTTGGGGTCGATGGGGGAATCTCTATCGCCCGCTGCTTGACTTGAGCGATGTCATTGGTTATCGAGGTTGCATGTCGTCAGTCGCTGGTCACGCACATAGGACTAACGGCGAAGCAGGTTTTTGAGCATGGATCGAGGCATGTCGGTGTCATATTGTCAGAATCGAGATCTCCTTTGATACATTTAGGAATAGAGAAGTCAAGGTACAAACAGACATCACCGAATGTCATCCAAGTTGATGCCTACGCAGATTCGATGTACTGGTGATTGAGGACCTTCACCGGGTGCGTCGGAAGCAAGACTTGACTTGGTACCAAGAGGTCTTTACCAACAGTTCTTTCCAACTGCATGAATGTGACTGCATAGACAAAGACAGACCGGATACGCCTGAACCCGTTTGAACCAGGTGGCCCTCAACCGAGTTGCTTGAGGTTCCGACGACTTGGCATGACGCTCGCCGGCGTATCTTACCAGGGACGGACTCGCTGTACGACCACACACATAGGAACGCCCGCCTTAAATGGCCCACAAGCCTATATTCACGCGCATAATTGAAACTATTGATCACGTTCGTTGAAGCAACGTTGCCATCTACGGAGAGTGAGCGCGAGCGCGATAGCCGCCTGTATGCCGAGCGCGAGTCCAGAGTAGCGTCTATATCCTGCGTATCTCTACTATATTGGCAACGTGAGTGTCTGCAGCTTTACTCTGTTCCAACAGCAACCCTGATCCAGTGTACTTCCTTGCAGGGTCGTCTGGCATGCTCAAGATGGCCCCTTACGTGAGAGATAAGGATTCAGGAGTCTTCCTATTGCAGTTCCACTGGCAATTTCTGAACTGCAGAGTGAGTAAGTCTCATTTAGAAATCAAGCCCATCGCGGGAATGGGACAAGTCATCGGAAATTTGTGCTATCCACTGCTGTCTTGATATCTCAAAGCCATGTGTAGTTCATCGTCGCAAGCACTTTGGCGTGACTTCTCACCGTTGAGGACCGGAATACCCAGCTTCATCATGATTGTTTTCCAGAAACATATATGTAGTGGAGGTATGCTGTGTAGTTGTTCGGAACTTTTACCGTGAAGCTACTCTGCTGTTTTCTGACACCGTTCCCGTTGTAATTATTGATACATCATGCACGATTTGGTGACGAGACTCATCGGGTCGTAACCGTGCCCAGGGTGAGTTTTGTTCCGGCATGCTCTGGGGAATTGGAAGGGTTCTATTAGATCTTGCTTCATCCTTTCAAGATCGAGTGCTACAAGTATGTGCTATTATGAGCTACCCCTATTTACCAAGTACAGCCTACATCATGCACAGTTCACCATCTGTTCTCTGTAGGATGAATCATGTCCCCTCTAATATAAGAAACATTCTCGATTGCCTCTTGAATCCCTACATCTTTTGATATCCATCAAAGTTAGACCAATTTTCAAGCTCATCGTGAGGGCCTAGGAACACCCTCAACACATACTACTACATGTATTTAAGACAATATTCTTCCAAGATCCATTACTTAGTGATCGTAACCAGTCTCCCGCCGAACCACTCCATGTAGACTGAAGCTTCAGAGAACTGATCCTGACCAGATGTACTCCTTGGGACCGGGCTGAATTCGGTGCTTGCGTGCCCATGACACCCACGTAGCCCATCCCTATCAACATGAGCCAGCTCAGCAAGGCGGCCTTCTCCATGTCAAGGACCGCCAAGTTCATTAAATCAGATCATCAACTGCACCTTATGCGAATTAGCAAATTGAACACGGAACCAACATCACAGCACAAGGATGGATCTATGCATGTAGGAGAGTGCCATACAAGGTCTCCTGTCCATCGCCATCGTTCTTCGAGGCGGATTGTACGAAGATTCCAGGTCATGGAACGGCGCATGCAACTGCGCATCACCATCGGTCTGGTTCATGCAAGAAAGCACCCCCACATCGAACAGATAGATATCGGCATCGCCATCTCAGGGGGCGTCAGGCAAGGCACACCACCAGCCCCTGAACCAACAGCCAGCATCCAACAGGGACAGCCCACAATCTTCACCAACACGAACGACGCGGCTGAGCATGCGCTGCGGCCCCCAGGAACGGCCCGCTCGCCATGCACCTCAATATGCGAACACACTTACACAGCCCTCGTTGGTCCAGGGTCACATTGGGGGCGTAACCAAGACCAACCAACAGACCTCGGCGGTTAACGACATCTCACCCTACAAGGCACACTCTAGCATACGATGAAGTGAAGGTCCATTTTATCAAATTCAAGGTGATGATGCTATTCAAACGCCAAGTCTACATCCCCATCCAACTCCCCTGAAGAATAATGTCCTAAACGAAAGTCGAGAAATCCCACACAACCTCACCCTGCCCATTTACTGCTCAACCTTCCACGCGCTTCCCCTCAACCACTCCCCAAGCACCTTGATCACCTTCACCGCCTTCGCGTTCCCGTCCCGAATAGTCTCCTCATCCGACACCATGGCCCCCATCTCATGCATATCAAACGCGTGAATCACGTCCGGCACAAGCAGCCACTTCACACTCCCCCTCTGATCCCTCACCTCCCACCCGAACCGCTCGTCCTCCGTCTCCAGCTCCTGCGTCTTGGCCACCTCCTTCCTCCCCACCACCGCCGCCGTCACGCTCTTCCCGCCCAGCTTGCACGCAAACTCCCACCCCTCCCAGGCAAGGTAATCCAGCTCCGCGCCCACCACGCACACATTGTCCGGGAAGTCCGCCCTGTCCGCGTACGTGGGCGACAGCAGCGGGTCCTTCAGGTTCGCGCCGTACGGCACGTACGCCCAGTCGAACACGGGCGCGAACTCGAGCACGAAGTCCCGCTGCTGTCCGCGGATCCCGGGTAACATGCCGATCTTGTACGGGCGGCGGTGGCGCTTCTTCTCGCAGGGCGTGACGAAGTCCACGGGCGGGTAGATCGGCATCACGGCCTTGGGCGCCGCCGTGGGGTGCTGCCGCACGCTCTTGAGCTGGCTCAGGCACAGCGACAGGTTGCCGCCGGCGCTGAAGCCGCCGATGGCGATGCGGGACTTGTCGATGGGGAGGGAGTCGTCCTGCACGGCGGCGAGGTAGAGCGCCTCGAGGTCGTGCAGGCCGTTGGGCCAGGGCGCCCAGGGGGCTTTCCAGTAGTTGAGCGCGACGACGAGGGCGCCGTTGAGGTCGGCGAAGGTGCGGTTCCAGGCGTCGTCGTCGTCGGGCACGCCGATGGAGAAGCCGCCGCCGTGGATGGAGAAGAGCGTCGGCAGGGTCTGCGGGGATGTCTGGTCGTAGTCTGAGGGGAAGAAGATGCTGTCGTCGTTGAATTAGTAGACTGCGCGACTGTGTGAGAAGCAAGGAAACGTACCGGATGAGAAGGTTCGGTCTGCAGGGGTACTGCTTCATCAGGTCCGGCCGCTGCGCCGCCGACTTTGGGAACCAGTACGTCTTCCAGAACTCGAAGCTGGCGCGCTGGTAGAACCAGGACTGCAGCCAGGACAGCTTCGTCCCGTACACGAGGCGGTTCATGAGGGATGGCGCTTGGCGGTAGACCTGCTGGGGATGGCGGGAGTCGTCGTGGACGTCCCCGTTCGTCTGCGCGATCATTTCGCCTTCCGCCATGGTTTTATAGGTTGCGCTGCTTCAGCTGCTTGGCAACGGCTTTTCCCCAGGTGTTTTGGCGGGAGGAGGTGGTCGCAGATGTCGACGAGACCGTGTGCTGCGATGTGAATAGGTTCTGGGACAACAAGGGGAGGGCAGCTTCCTGTGTATGTGTATGTTGCATGCAGAATGCAGTGACAGGATGGTACTCGGACGATTCTGGGCATTCAGGATCCAGGAACAGGAACGTAAGGGGTTTGCAGCTACCTATGTAAGGCAGTCTATGTGCGGACTCGGGGAGGTGGACGCTCCCGAGAGAGAAGCTGCTCGAAGGGACGGAGGTTAGCTAGTGATGCCAGAAACTTCAGACGTAGACGTAAGGCCAGAGACGACATGAACGAGAAGAGCCAGCCCACGCGAGGCTGTCCGCGTCATCGTGCGTTGAAGCAGGCAAAAGGGGGCGTTTTCGCTGCAGGTCGTCTCGTCTGGTTTCACGAGTGAAGCTCAGGGACGCGGGCAGAGGCAAGAGACCGAATATCCGGACCGTATCGCCATCAGTGACGGGCCCGGGACGCAGTTCTCTTGCAGTAAAACAGGCAGACAGCGAAAGAGAAGAGACGGTTGACTCACGCGAAGATAGATGCCGGCGTAGAAGCCCAAGGCGATGACAGAGACGAGGCGGAGGATGGTGTCGGCCAGGTCGTGCGACATCCACGACAGCAGAGAAGACGAGCGGATGGCTCCCGCACCCTCCCGTGCCTGATTCATCCTCGTCCCCCGTTTGCTTTCTTTTTTTCCCGCAGCGGCGTGTTATGGACAGGGAAGGGGGCTGGGTGGGATGGCCACGTTCATGCTGCTGCTGTCAAAACACCAGACGTGCGCATCTTGTTGGATGCATGTACCTCCTCCTCCTCCTACTCCTCCTCTTAGTACTCTTCAGTTGCGCCTGAGCGAGGTTGCCCCTCGGCCGGCAGCATCCCCGGCTTATCGCTTATCGGAGTCGGGGAACTAGGAACCCCCCATTGACTTCCATAACTTAGCTAGCAGCGACAAAGTGTTTAGTCCAGGGGTCATATGGTGTCAAAGCTCCCCTGATTGGACCCTTCAAGTGCCCCGAGAGGATCAAACACGGCATTCAATGCTCACTCTCCCCATCCATATATAAGTTGAAGATCTATGGAACCCCTCAATTGGAGTATAACGTGGGAATATTCAGCTGGAGAACCAGTTCGTTTGATGTCGTGAAGTTTGCCCGACTTTTAACAGCTACGACGGGAATCCCGGACTTTGTGTTTGCTCCGGCACAGTCCGGAGCTCCGGTCTGGCCTCGGGCCCAGCTCCGGCGGGGCGAGTACTAAGAACAAGTCGATGCAGAAAAACATTTGCGTGCACAACAAAGGAGAAAACCAGTCTTCCCCCATTCAAGATGATTAGAAGTCAGAACACAGTCACCAAACAGGAAGCACTCAGGCATGCTCTGTAGATAAACCAATGAGTGATTTCAGGCAGATTGGTATTGAGGTAAAAGATACAGTCTAGCATCAACATAGCCCCTCACAACTCTCCCATGATTCGTTTCCAACGTGTTCTCCATTCAATCATATTCTACAACCATGCAGCGTAAACAAAACACATATAGTACAAGCAGACCCGTCTACCCACATGAATAAAGACATCTATTCATCTCACAGGCTCGACGGCTTCTGCACGACAACCTCCTCATCGTCATCCGCCTCCTCAATGCTCGTCCGCCGCGCCGCCTCCACGGCCGCCTGCACAGGCTTCTCATCCTCTCCAGCCACCGTCTCCTCGCCTTCCTTCTCGCTCTTCTCGTCCTTGCCGTCCTTGGCGCTGCCAAACGGCCACAGGCTCCCAAACGCCTTGCCTCCAGACCCAGGCGGGTGCACCGCAAGAGGCTTCAGGATGACGTTGTCGTCCCCGTCGGATCCCGGCGCCGGGTCAACTTCAGGCATGGCGAAGTCCCCAAACTCCTCATCGTCGTCGTCCACCTCGTCGTCCGAGTCGTCTTGCCCGTCAAATCGTTGATTACCGCCCCGTCGCGATACCCCGCGCCACCACGATCCCCGGCCTGACGCACCCCACGCGCCAGTCACCGCCCCAGCTGCTCCAGAGCCGTGATTGCCGTCGTTATCGTCATCATCGCTGTCGGCATCTTCATCTTCCTCGTCGTCCGCGAACGGGTTCTTGAGTCGTTCCCCCTCGTCCTCGCCCTTTCCGTCCTTGCCGTCCTCGTCGCCATCCTCACGCGATGCCGCTGCAGCGGCGTTGTTCTTCTGGTGCATGGCGAGCCGGGCTGCCAGCTGGAGGCGGGCTCTGGAAGGAGGAATGTTCAGCGGCGGCGGAGGAGGCGGCGGTGGCGGAATGGATGGCGGGTTAAGAGATGATGATGAGTTGTTCAATGGGTCGGTATAAGCCCGGAACTATTGAGCGACATTAGCTGGGCGGTCCTGGCAAAAAGGCGCACGCGAAATGATTCCCCGGATGCAAGTCATTGTCGTGAGCCCCAAAAGGTCGAGTGGATAAAAGTCCAACAGTTGTGCCTGGTATCCCAAGGAATCGACGCCGGTACGGACGGGGAACATGTAAAGCCTATACACTACTCGCCGCCCTCCCTGTCCATCATGAAAACGCGCCCCAACACCACCCGGGCTCTGACATGTCCTGCCTATTCCTCCAGTGTCTCATCCATATCGCTTCTGTTCAGTCTCCGTCTAAACCACGCCACGACATCCAGCGAGGGCCGAACCATACTCATTTCCTCATCTGGTTCCTCTCCGCCGCTCGTCTCGCCATCTCGATACACAATAACCGGTTCGTCATCATCATCGTCCTCATTGCCCAAAAGCCCAAGTCCAATGCCATGGCCAGCGTAGGCGTGATCCTCATGGAAAACGTGACCGCGAGGGGACCTTCTAACTTCATCTGCGTACTACGCATCTTTACTGTCTTTCTCCTCGTCCGAATCGGGGTTGTTGTCCAACAGTGACTGCGTCCAGGGGTCCAACGCGGGAGTTTCCATCTCACGGAGCTCAGAGAGCATATTACTCACCTCATTGTTGACGTCGTCCTCGTTCTCTTCTTCACCTTCGTCTTCCTCGTCGCTAGAGCTGCCGAAACCAGACATGAGAGTACCCGAGCTAATGGCAAAGGGTCCGATTCCGTTGCCGCTGTTCTCCTGCAGGTCCATGTTGCCGTTGAGTCCGGCATCGGCCAGGGCGCTTGACCCGGTGTTTCCTCCAGAGTTGGAGAAGGATGAGCCGAGGCCAGAAAGGCCAACTGCGGCCAGTCCGTTGCCAGACATGCCGGCGCGGTTGCCAAGGGCCACCTCTGGTCGGACACCACCAAGAATGGCGTTATCACGCTCTCTGGTCTCCGCGAGGGCTCCCTCCACATAGTTGATCCATCTAGGGTCCATCACCCGCTCGAGAACCGTCTCCGACAGCAGCTCAGGAGGATGTCGTTCCGTAAACTTGACCACCTCTTCAGCGATCAGAGTCAGGTGACCCATGTAGCCCATGCGGGTCTTGATCTTGGCCTGGGACTCGTCGCTAGCGAGCTGGCCTTGGATTATGGCACTGGTGATGTCTGCGGCCTCGAATAATGATACGGCCAGGGTAGGGTTGAAGCCCCTGTCCATCGGGCCATTGAAGACCTGCTGAACGATATCGTACACCACGTTGTGGAGAAAGTTGTTCCACGGGTAGGCGAAGAAAAATGACTGCTTCCGTTAGCTCGATTCTCATGTGTTTCTAAGGTTCTTTGGCTTACTAGAATGGTGGGCACAACGCGATACTCTACAAATTGCTGCTTAAGGTAGTCGCCAACTACCGGCTTCACAGTGCTGGGATCGGGCCGCTCAGGGACGGCAGGCGGCTGGTCTGAGTCCGCTCCAGGAGGTGCTGGCGCTGCGGGTACCTCTGGAGCTGGAGGAGCCATTGGGACTTCCGGGGCAGGAGCAGCTTCAGACTCGGCCTCCTTGTCCTCCGCTTTGACAGGAGAGGACTTGGCAAAGAGCGGCGCAGGCATATCTTCCGGTCGGGGAGAGATCGGGGGTTCGGGTGCGGCCGGCGCTGCCTCAGCCGGCTCGGTCTTGGCCTCCGACTCGGTCGCGCTGGGGGTGTAGACGACGGAAGAGTCAGACTCGTCACCCTTCTGGCTAGAATCTTCCGAGACAGCGCTTTGGTTGGCCTTCTCATCCAAAGACATTTCTCCAACCTTGGAGATCGTCTCGTCTTCTGCAGTCTTTTCCGATACGTCCTCCTTGGGCTCATCCTTGGTCTCCACTGGCTTTTGCTCCTCGGCGGCGGGTGCCTCAGCCTTGACTTCGGTCTCCGTCGGCTTCTCTCCTTCGGTCTTGGTTTCCGTGGCAGCAGGGCTCTCCTCGCCGAGGGGTGCCTTGTTCTTACTGGGTGAGAGCGGCGCAACAACCAGGTCCGGGTCATCGAATCTCTGCTCCTTAATCTTATCATCTGCCACGTTGAGCCTAGGGGAGCTCAGGGGTTCGTCCACGAAATCGTCCTCGTCTCTGTCTAGGAAGGATGACGCCGGAGCAGCAACAGGAATCTCCTCCTCGGCCTTGACGAATTCGTGGGAAGTATCCTCGTTCATTTCGCGGCTAGGTTCGACCTCCTCGAAGCCGTCGTCGTCTGAGATGTTGGTCACTTCCAGTCGGCGACCTTCCTCGGGAGATGAGTGGCCGATGCGCATGGTCAGGTCGTCCGTGGACTGAGCCTCCTCGCCCCGGTTAGGGGAGAGCTTGCCTTCCGTCCTCAGTCGCTGACGCTCGGCGTCCCGTACCGCGATAACGTCCTCGGAGCCAACCTCATTGAGCAAGCCCATGTTACTGCAGTGCAGCAACTCGGCCATCAACTCGCAGGTCTTGAATCGGTCGAAGCCGAGAGGTTCTATCTTCTCGCCAAAGGTGGATTCCAAGCGATCCCTGTGAGCGGGAGCGTTCATGATCAGGTTGACAAAGTCGGGCACGTGCTGCGCAAACAGGCGCAGAAGAGTTCCCAAATAGATGGGGTCTCTGCTCGAAGGCATGGAGCTGGATTCGGTGCCGACATCGGGGTCGTAATCCGAATTGTTTTTGCGGATCACCTCAATGACGATGCCCACACCAACCGTCAACGGGTTTCCGCCTCCTAGCATGTACTTTATGAGTTGCTCGACGCAAGGCTGCGACACCAGCTGCCGCGTAAGCTCGTTGGGACCGATGCACTGCTGCTCGTTTTGTGACGCGTTGGCGGAAATGGTAATGATTGCCTTGATGAAATCGCCAGCCGCCGTCTGGACGACCCAGCTGTGTTCGGGGCTCAGGCAGGTAAGCAGGGTAGGCACGACGTCCTGGGAGTACAGCCACTGTTGGGAGCATCGTTAGTGTCAGGTCGCTTCTGGTGGCCGCCAGAAGCACTCACCTCGACAACACCCTGGCCGCCTTCGGTGCGGTCCAGAGCAATAATCTTCAACAGTAGGTCCATAATCATGGGGCATTCGACGTGGCGCAGCAGGTCTGACACGGCATCCGGAAGGGACTTGAGCAAAATGACCATTTCTTCCGTCTTCTTGTCGAACAGGGCCTCGTTGACCTTTGTGAAATAGCTGGCCTGGAGAGGGTCCAGCGGGGTAGGGCGCTTCAAGAATTGCCAAAATTCGCGAATCAAGGGCTGGTTTTCCATCAAGGCCTCGTAGATGGACCAGGTGTCGGAAGAAAGCACCTCGGCAGCGACGTAGGCATAGCGATTGCGCTTCTTCTCTTGCTCCTCTTCTTCATTGTCGGTGTCTGTGGCGCGCGAGGAGGCGCGGGGTCTTGAGAAGGGGAGCAGGCGGCCCTTGCCTTTGGATTCGTCGGCGGGGGCTTCTTTGGGTTCTTCGGTGTCGGCCGGGGTGGCGACGGGCTCTAGTTTCGGGGCAACGACATATTCGAGCAGGGTCTTGAGGACGTTGTCCTCTCGGAGGTATTCGATAAGCTTTGTGTTGTGCTGCTTAAGCTCCTGGATGAGATCGCTCTCGTCGAGCAGGTCTTCGACGGTGAAGTCGGGCTTCTCGAGGATGGTATCGATGGTGGAGATGTTGGCGTAGCCGCCAAATCGCCAGAACATTTTGGCGGATTTTGTAGACGGTCTATGTCACGGCGCCGGAGGGATCGCGGCGACGATGGACACAGAGCGGAAGCAGAGTTAGGTGGTGGGCAATGCGGCGGTTGTGCATGCGAAAGTCGGTCGACTGTCCGGGCAGGCAAAGGCTGGTTCGTAGGTAGGTGGGTAGTTGAAGGGGTGACTCGAATCGAAGGAGGGACAGATGCAGTCTATGCCAGTCTTTCAATGCATGCGAAGCTCGTCAGGGTATATGGGTCGCTTGGAATAACTGGTAAGCTGAGGGCGGCAGCGAGATTAGCGACGTGGTCAAGCGGAGGGATGGTGTCAGCCGGATGCAGCAAGGAAGAGGGCTGAGGTGAGGAACTGAGGTGGTGAATTGTGATGTCGCCGGCGGAGTGGAGGGGCCGGCGCATCGGGGTCGGAAAAAGAGGAGCTGATTGATTGATAATGGAGGGGGAAGAAAAGGTGCGGGAAAATTGAGGGTGCAGCACAGAGCAGCAGAGGGACAGCGGCACAGCAGCCACAGCTGGGTGCAGTCGTCTTTTTTTCCGGGGAGATGATGATGGGGAAGATGGTGATGCCGTCCAAGGTGTCGCCCACGATAGTACGATTGCAGGAGAGAGATAGACGGAGGAAGCGAGAGAAAGAGAGAGAGTACGCGCGCACACTGCCTCTTCGCAGCTGCAGCAGGAAGCAAGCAGGGCAGCGAGCGAGCGAGGCGAAGCAGAGAGGCAGCGAGTGGTCGGGGAGAAGCAGAAGACGGGACGGGACAAGGGTTCGCACGTACAAAAGTGGAAAAGGCGTCCAGTCCAGTCGGGTGTTGTACAGCGGGCGGCGGCGGCGGACCACGGGGGTTCGATAAAGGAGAGGGATGGAGAGGACGGGCTGATGCCGGAGCCGTCGTCGCTCGTGAGGGTGGAAGCGACCGTCTCGTGCTGCGATTGCGGTCGTCGTTGTCGACGTTGTCGTCGTGGTCGTCGTCGGGTGCGTGGGAGAGGTAGAGGTGGTGGTGGTGGTGGTGGTGGTGGAGTTCGGGAAGAAGAGGTGGATTGGGAAATCGCCGTAGGTAGGTAGGTACCAGGCTGGGTAGGGTTAAGTGGGAACCCGATGTCGTCGAGGTCCAGATTGAACTTGCGCAGCGGCGGATTTGAGGAAGGTAAGGTACCTTAAGGCTTAGGTACCTTCTTAGGTTCCGATGTGCTAGCAGCCACAGACTTCAGTACCTTAGGGGTTCGAGTCGCTGGAGGGACGAGAGGCCTTGGAGCGTTCAGTGCACAAAGTACCTTTTCTTCTCCCGCCCGTGTCAGTTTTCCCGACGGCATGTGCCGCACTGGACCTTGATTTCGGGCTGAGCTGGAGCGACGGGGGCCCTTAGCCTCTTAGGTAGGTATCTTACGGAGTAAGGACCTGAGTGAGGGGCATCGGGTGCAGTCTGCAGATTGGGTTGGTGCACCGCCCGTGGAATGGTGTGGTGGTGTGGTTGGGTTGCTTCCCGCCGCCTTCTAGCCTCTTGTCAGGCCGCTGTAGCCCTTAAGCGAGCACGCGATAGCGACCACAAGTATTCCCACGCCACTTTTGTGTGTAGAGATACATCTGCAGCTGAGGTAAGCACAGGCAAGGCACCAGCACCGCACCTGCACCTGGCTAATCGTCGAGGACTCAGATAAGGTCGAGAGAAGCCCCGATCGCAGACAACAAAAGAAACAACAAAAGCAATGGTGAGACCGGACGGCTGCTTCGGCCTGCTCTAGGTCTGACGCGAATGCCTTGTTTTGAAGTCCGTCTTCTCTGCGTCTTCTTCTGCTTCTGTTACATTCAACTGCGTCCTCGACTCATTCTGGTGGATGAGGGGCTCACACACAGTCAGAGTCCCCCCAAAATCCATGTGAATGCCCTCAGCTGCAAATCTGTCCAATGCCGTCCCGTCCCCATTTCCCATCCATGGCCACGGTCGAGATTTTCAGAGTGCCCCTCCTTGCCCTCCTTCTCCCACTGCTGACCCCTCCAGACTGAGGTGCCCGAGGGAAAAAATTGGGACAAGTGGGCGCCCGAGATCCACGTCCATTTGCAACTCAATTGGTGCCCTGGCCTGGATGCCCTTTTTCGCCATCTGCCTGTCCAGTCCAGTCCCATCCTCATTGTGTGTGTGCGTCTGTTGAGCAAGGGTTTTGTTGAGCGAGTCCTGACGTGGATAGGGCCCCTGAACGGCACTTGTTCTTGCTGTACTCTTTATTCAACTCTACCTGAGGTATCTTACTTTAGTAGCAGGAGTAAGGTATGTCGGCATCTCTGTGGTGTTTTGGGCCACTTTCCGCTAATGCTCTCAGACCGATGCTCCCACAAGTATCTTTCCCACCAAATCACCATTGTTCTTGTGCGGCACTCGGGTCACGGTACAAGCTCACTAACACCTTCCGTCCGCATATCGCCCCCATCACCAACGTCGTCTGCCAGCATCCTCAATCACGCCTGCACACGACCCTTGGGGAAAAGGGACATCAAAGAGAATTAAGAATCCGTCAGCGTTTCTTATTCCGAGCTGTACCACCCTCCCCCGGCACCATCTCAGGGGCTGCTTGTTCATCTCATGTCTCTCCCTGAATCTTATTCCCCTGTCCGAGTCCTCCATCATTCCAACCCCCCATCATCATGTGCTCACAAGCCATGCCATGCTGCCTTGCTGCCGCTGGCATGTGAGCCATTTCCCCATTTTGACTTCCCCCTCGCCATGCACAACACCTTGAACACGTAAGAAAACAGAGACAGCCACCCGCGTCTTCCCACTGCACTGCGCTGCTCGTCCCGTCGTCCACCGTCACGCCTCTCATCCCACATCAGGGCCAAATCAGCAGTCTGCCGGCCGTCGTCTCTTCTGCAGCCGCCGGCTTGCCACGTTGCTCAACCTCCCTGCAGAACACACCTCCCACTCCCACGTTGTCTGGTCACAAGCCAGCTTGGAGACGGCTGGTCGGCTACCTACCTAACCCCCGATCCAGCGATCCAGCGCCTGGCCTGGACCGTTCAAGTCAGATCTTCCCCCCGTGGGCTCCCCCAAACAAAGTTTCCCCCCCGTGCCGCACGTCACCCGCCTAATATTTCCTCCGACGGGCGGTGGCCCAAGCGACCCGTGGTCCGCCATACCGTGGCTGCCCGCCCGCCTTTAAAAATAACGTGCAAGCCCTCGTGAAGGCCATGAAAGCGGTATTCACCACCTCGCGTTCTGAGAGAATCAGGATGAGCATCTGCTGTTCAAAATCAATGTGGTTTGACCGCGACTTGTGAAGAGCTCAACTCCTGTGCATCTCGATCGCTGTGCTTCTTCCGCCTTCGTCATTGACTCACGGCACCTCAGCCTGCTTTGCTGCAGGTAAGCTCGCCGTCGTAACGAGACGCAAATATGCGTAAAGTTCGACGATCAGGATACTAGAATGGTAATTTTCCGAAATCAGGAAGCATAGCACTGCCCGAATATGCAGCAATATCACAATACCTCGGGTCTTGGTCCACTCGCCCGATCATGTCCCTTGACGTGGGTAGGTGTAAGATTGTTGTGCAAATTACACTCGCATGTAATCCGACCTGAGCTCTCACCCAACTCATGGCATAGCTATGACATGAGTTATCTCGGGTTTTGTTAGTGGGGAACAAAGAAGTTCAGAGACGTTCGGCCCTTGGAATATATGGAGTTCCGCGTCCTCGACCTCACTCGGGGTTTGGCCTAACTCCTAAAATCAATGTAAGCGACATCCCATTTGTCAGCCCAAAATTGCCATGGACTTCCACGGTGCATGATAATCCAAGGTAACACAAACCCACCTGTGGCCAATGGTTCTTGAAAGAAGATAGTCGTAAAGTTGAAACGCAGACTCTATGCAGTAAGCAAACCATTGCAACGGCACAATCCAACCTCCCCGCGAAGAGATGTGCTTGTTAAGGAAATCGCGCCAACTTCGGACGGCCTGGTGTCATGTCCCAATACGTCATAGCCGGCATATGGATTTCTCTCACTCCTTTCAGAAACGCCTTCTACACAGCAAAGCTATTGTTTGTAATCCAGTCGGGCTAACTAAAACCTCTCGTCCATTCTTTCGACCCCATTTCGGCGCGTTGGATGGATTTCAAAGCTCCACCGTGGTCGCCAGGCTGCTCTGACAGTCTGATGTGCGGTTCATCGACCGTCCGTTCGGCCTGCTCCATTGAGTTTTGGGTTCGGCTTGAGGGCATGGGTTGAAACAGATAAATAGTTGACCTCGTCCTGCGTTAGGCGCTGTCTTTTAATACCATGTCATCATCACACCAACAAATCCAGCATTCACATATTTGATACCAGCTACTTTCAACCTTGCTGGCATCAACTTGTCTCAACCTTAACTTCAATCACAATGGCCAAGCTCAACACCCTCCCGCAAGGCTCTACGGTGCTCGTTACCGGTGCCAACGGCTACATCGGTTCTCACATAGCCAACACCATCCTCGAACAGGGTTACCGCGTCCGCGGCACCGTTCGCTCCCCCAAGCCATGGCTCGACGAGCTCTTCCAGAGCAAGTACGGCAAGGACAAGTACGAGTCCATCACCCTCTCCAACTTTGAGGATGAGGAGGCCCTCGCCAAGGCCTTCGACGGCGTCTCCGCCGTTGCTCACGTCGTAAGTCTAAGGGACTGTGGACCAGCTAGACAAGTCTGACAAGTAAACAAGGCATCCGATGTGAGCTTCAGCAAAGACCCCAACGCAGTCATTCCCTGGGTCGTTAGGGCCACCGAGACCGTCCTTGCAGCGGCAGCCAAGTTCCCCGCCATCAAGCGCGTCGTCCTCACCTCGTCGTCTTCGGCGGTGATCATTCCGGAGACTAACAAGCCCGGTGTCCGCGTCGACGAGAGTATGTTACAAGACACACCTACCATTGTCCGTTTTCCTAACATGCTGTAGACACGTGGAACGACTCCGCAGTCAAGTCGGCCTGGGATCCCAACCTGGCAGAAGACAAGAAGCCGTACTACATCTACGCCGCCTCCAAGACCGAGGGTGAGCGGGCGGCGTGGAAGTGGGTAGAGAAGAATAAGCCCGGCTACGTCTTCAGCACCGTCCTGCCCAACTGCAATGTAAGAATCCCCCCTGATCTCAATGAAGCCCGCCCACTAACAAACTTCAGTGGGGAGAGATCCTCCACCCCGAGATCTACGGCTCGACGATGGGCTGGGTCCGCGATGTCCTCAAGGGCGACCACAAAGCCTTTGCGCTGTACGTCCCGCAGTACTTCGTCGACGTCGTCGACACGGCCCGCCTGCACGCCATCGCGCTCCTCGGCGACAACGTTGAGTCGCAGAGGATCTTCGGCTTCGCGGAGGAGGTGAACAGGTCCGACGTCTTCAAGACGCTGCGTGCGGTGAGGCCGGATAACGAGTACATCCCGGAGCCGGACGAGAACGAGGGGCATGACCTGACGGAGGTTGTTCCGGCGAAGAAGGCGGAGCAGCTGTTGAAGGATTATTACGGACGGGGATGGACTGGGTACAAGGAGAGTTTGGAGGCTGGAATCAGGGGGGTGTAGATGAATCGTCCGATGTGCGACGGGCATGAGAATGTTGTAAATACCGCAAGTTTGTCGTGTTGGCCAAATTAGCGTGCCTAGAGGATGGTATTTGAGCTTAGAACAAAGTGCCCTTTGAGTTGTGGTCCAGTAGTGTTTTCTGTGAAGCATTGACACCAAAATAATGCCTCACACATTCATCGGAAATCCTTGAGTAAGTGTTCCATGAGCAAACCTGAGCGGACCTGCCCCGGCATTCGGATTCATCAATCGTAGTCTCGTCATGATATGTATCACCATTACGTACCGAGGCACAATCCTAACATTCAAGCTTTGATCTTCGACGTACGCGCCCAAATATTCATTGAGACAATATCCACAAGCCTAGCATCAAACATAGAAAAGCTCTTTTCCTACGAGAGCCGCTTTTATTCTCATAACCCAGTACAAAATGGCCGAGTCAGCGCAAAACAAGAGTCTGGGCCCAGAAGCACTCGAAAGTCACGATGAGGACCAGCGCTTTGCCAACCGATTCAACCAAGCTTTGAGAGAGTACGTCGACATGAGACATCATCGATGGCATTGCTGATGGCTTTCAGCTTCAATCATACAGTACCGCTTTCGCTGCTCGCCTGGAATGTTACGATGATTGCGGGCTTTGACAGAGTAGATGCCAACTGGCAAGCTCTGATGGTCTTTGGCTTCTTGGTACTTCTCAGGGTCATTGTCGGTGACCTGGGGAAATGGCTCACGAGGCTAAGGAGGAAGTTCTGGGCATGGTTGACAGGCTGGATAGTCTTCAATCTTTCTTCTATTGACGAGAAAGTCTGAGGTTGATGAAATCTCAGGTCATCTTTGGTTTTATTACCTAGTTTTTTAGTATTCTAGAAAAAGAAAATTCTTACTAATAAACTTCAAGGTATTAATAGATATACTACTATTTAACTTTATCTCTTAAAGTTATAGAAAACCTTAAAAATAAAGATTAGTATAGCTATAAAACTAGCTAAACTAATAGGGATTATAATATTATATTAACCTTTCTATAATAATATCTTTATTAATCTCTTCTAAGATAGCTTAACTTAACTTTATTAATATTTATAGTATAGAGATAGCTATAATTAGTTATTTAAATAATCTTAATTTCTAATAAAACTTTAGTTTTTATAAGGATATTATTAAGTACTATATTGGTTTAAAAAGAATAGATATATTAATTTTAATAAATAGTAAACTAAACTATTACTCAAGAGTTTAGATTAAACTATTAAGTTATATATAGTTTCTATATAAACTAATATTATAGTAAATACTACTATATAAACTATCTCTTATTTAAGTATAGTAAACTCTTAAAGCTATATTAATAATAATTAATAATAGTACTTTATATTAAGTTTTAAATATTATATTAATAGAGATACTAATAATATTAGCGTAGTAAATAGCTTTATTAGCTAAGATATAGTAGTATTAAACGTAAGAGGATTTATAGTAATATAGCTACTGTGAGTACCCTATTAATTAGTCTCAAAAAGTCTCTTTTTTTGAACTATGCAGCTTATATAACGTAGTTACCTAGGGCTGAGGCCCGCAGGCAAAATCTCAGGTCATCATCAGTTGCTTGTTGAGGTGAACTATCAGGGTAGTCGCGGAAAGATATGTTCCTTCGATATCACGTGGAGATTAGATAAGGAGATCCACCAGGTAGTAGCTCCAGTCGGTGCCTTTGAATGATGCACTTCCAAAAAAGTACCCTGACTTGAATCCAAACATTTGGCCTCCTCGACTTCGCGCCGCCGCCTGCGCATCTACACAGCATGGCCAGTTTTCCAACATTCGACCCCTCCCGCTTGACGAAGAAGGCCGCCGCGCACTACTCGTCCGAATCAGAAGAGGACGACGATGACTTCCTCGCGCCGGTCGCCGATCCGTCGCAAGATGACTTCAGCGACCTCAACCCGCGCAAGCGCCGGCGCGTTGGCGATACGAAAGAGCGCGCTGCCTTAGGAATATTCGCGTCAGACAGCGAAGACGATGGACCTGGTCGGAGATGGAAGAAGAAGAGCCTGAGGGACAAGGGCATGAGCTTTGTCTCGACAGGCGCGACAACACTCGACGAAGACGACGACGTGAACGATGCGAATTCCAAGGAGTACTCCGATGATGACGAAGACGACAACGAGGACGACGATGATGAAGGAACCGGAGGTGTCGGTCTCGGATTTGGCGGCGCACAGCGAGGCTTGGGCTTCATGTCTGCCTCGAAAAAAGACAGCGACGACGAGGAAGCAGCACCGGCACGCTCCTTTGCAAAAACAAGATTCGACGGCAAGAACCCACTCGGCAGAGGCTTTGTGCCATCGTCTGCAAACGTACCAGTTTTGAACCCCGACGTCGCCGATACACCCTCGATGCCCAAGATGGCTCGGCCAAGCGCTTTCGGTGCGAATGGGGCCAAGGGCAAACCGAATCCCAAGTCCTTTGGCGCCAGGATGATGGCCAAGATGGGTTACAAGGAGGGCGAGGGCCTCGGAGCGGATGGGAAAGGTCGCAGCGTTATCATCGAGGCGCACCTCCGACCGCAGGGTGTTGGTTTGGGTGCGGTCAAGGAAAAGTCAGAACACGAACGCAAGGAGGAGAAGCGGCAAGCGAAGCTCCGTGGCGAGACTGTAATTGACTCGGATGAGGAGGAAAAGAAGAGGAAGCGGGAGAGGAAGAAGAAGGTTGCAAGCGCGGGCGACAGCAGTGCCAGCACGCCGAAGCGGCAGAAACCAAAGTACATGACCGCCGAGGAGCTCAGGAAATCCGCCCCAGGACTGCACATCCCCGAGGCCTTCGCGCCCATATTGGATATGACGGGACCTGGTAACAAACTCCTCACCACATCATCTGGACTCTTGACGCCGACGTCTGCGGCTGTGGTGGAATCTCCCGAGGTGGCGGCGGCACGGAAGCTGGTCAAGCGGGCACACGCAGACTTGGCGGCCTTTTCAGAAGAATGGAGGAATCTGGAAGAACGAAAAACATGGGTGGACTTGGAGCTCAGGGAGCGGGAACAGGAGATGGCCGACCTCGCTTCAGACTTGGGCAGGCTCCAGCTATTCTCTAACATTGTCACCAACGAGCTTCCAGCAGCCACGGAATGGTCGGATGTCATCCGATGCCTCAACAAGGCGGTTGAGCAGATTGGGTCGACAACAGGAGAGATTGCAGATCTCGCCGTGGCCGCAATACATCCCTTCCTCCGCGACCCCGATTGGGACTTGCTCGAGGAGCCCGCGCGGTTTGCTACAGAGCTGAAGGGCCTGGAATCGCTGCTCAAAAAGTCGGGCGAGGGCGACAAGAGCGTGGACAAATGGGACTCGACGGGCCTGAGCAACACTGACCTCTACCGCCAACACCAAAAGGCGACGACGCCGTACGAGAGCATGATGTACAAGCTGTGGTACACGAGAGCCATGTCGGCCATCCGCGACTGGGACGTCTTCAACCCGACACCTCTCCTGGCCGTCCTAGAGGCATGGAACGACCTGCTGCCCCCCTTTGTGCGCGCCCAGTTCCTCGACGGCGTCGTCCGCAAACTGGAAACAGCCGTGGCGGAATGGAACCCGAAGAAGAAGCGACAGAGCCACAAGCTCCCCCACCTCTGGCTGTTCCCCTGGCTCCAGTACCTCCCGTCGTACCACCTGGACCCCAAGGGCACCGGGCTGGTCGCGGAGGTTCGGAGAAAGTACAGGCAGCTCATTGAGGTGTGGGAGTTTGATCGCGGCGTGATCCCGGGCCTGGAAAAATGGCGCGAGGTCCTCGGCGACCAATGGCGGCCGCTCATCATGGGCCATGTGCTGCCGGCGATGGGACGGCACCTGCGCAAGAACTTCAGGATCGACCCGAGCGACCAGGAGCCCTACCTGCCCATGCTCGAGGGCGTGCTCAAGTGGTCTGACATCCTGACGCCAAGGGTGCTGGGCGAGGTGATTGTCGCTGAGGTGCTTCCTTTGTGGCACGACAAGTTGAGTGAGTGGCTCGGGCTGGAGGAGGCCAGCTTCGAAGAGATTGCTGCGTGGCTTGAGTGGTGGAGGGACAGTGTGTTCCCCGAGAACATTAAGAACCTCAAGTCGGTTCAGGCAGAGTTCAACAAGGGCTTCGCCACCATCGAGAAGGCGTTGGAGGGTATGCTTTAAGCGGGATTCGGAGGCTAGGAGCGTGTCAAGATTTAGATACTTAATTACCCCATACCCTTCCCTGGTATCAGGTCGAAGCTATTAAATGGTAGGCTTCACAAGCAAAGCCAGATTCACTGCCGTTGCAAAGTCGTGCCCTCCCTCTTCTTGCCATTCGCCCAGCAAAAAGACAGAAACATGCCCTGTTTGCAACATGCGATACCAATCAGAAACGCCACCATCCCATGCTCCAAGACTTGGACGGCGGAAGATGCCGTCAGTTGGACGTGATATCCTCCTATTCCCAGACGGCGATAATACCCGCCTCGGACTTGGTCGACCTGTCATATACGCCATCCCAGCTCTTCTTCGGCCGGACGGACGGACATTTCCCCCAACCAGATACGTTGCGACAGACCCTTGGCCGGGGCCAGCTTAAGGTTCTCAAGTCATGCCATTAGCTAACAGAAAATAGCCCTGCTCCGAGCTCTTGATACCAAGCTTTTTGGGAAACAGGATTGCGGGTCGCAGGCGTTGTGGGAATGGAGCTTGGAAGTTGCAAAGCCAAGCCGCAATAAGTAGCGGAGCATAAAACATGGAGATTGGGAGAGACAGGCACACACACACACACGACAATCCGAGCGCTTGCTAGGGGGGG
>JAKMXC010000462.1:0-49452 GCA_025328345.1 Colletotrichum sp. SAR11_59
CGTATAACAACCCATAAAAATACCAAACGGCGGCTAGCTCCCGGGCCCCAGTTCCCAGGGCCCCGCCCCCCGGTTACCCCACCCCATCGCCCCCTTGCGGGTCCCCCCCCCCCCCCCCCCCTCTCTCCCCCAATCCCATGCTGTCCCATGCCACGGCCATGCCTCCTGTACCTTACCACAACGACCCATACGCTCTGTACTTCGTACGGCACACGGCGCGGATTGGATGCACCACTACTCCAAGAAATGAGAGTCCAGACAACGAACGACGCAACCATATCACTAGACCCTTGCCTCCATTTTTTGCTTCAATCTACCCAACTCCAGCTGGCTGCTTCGCTTCGTACCTGCCGCCTCTTGATCCCTTTTGACCCCATTCACTTGCTTCACTCCGTCTCCTTGTCTGACCTCACACCTCTTCTTCAATTGCCAATTACTTCATACAACACAATTCCACCAGCCTGCTCAAGTGCAACTGGCCCTGCCTTTGCCCTCCAAGCCTTTGCCTTGAGACGACAACCAACTGCCCTGCCCTCCTGCAGCCTACCGAATCACGGCCCTCATTGACGACGCCCGCGAGCAACAACCCACCTCCTGCCTACCTCATTTACACGGACGATCTGAACTTCACCCCCGACCTCTGCCTCGCCCGACTCTACTTCTTCACATTCACCTAATCCGCCGCCGAGCTTCGCGTTCTTCTCGTCCTCATTCTCCCCACGAGAGATCCGCGAGCCAGTCTCAAGTACCTCTTGAGCCTCCCCAGCTTGTCTCGACTTGTATTGCGCCTGCCGCAAAACTGCCTCGCAAGCTCCCCCCACCTTGCCGGCAGACCACAGCAACTACTTCTCGTTTTGAGGAAGGCATCTCCGAAACCCCTACCATGGCCAACAATTAGGAGCTTTCAAATAATAATTCGGAATACCAACTTACTCCCAACAAACCACGCACGCCCCGACAGCGAACCCGACGAAGCTGCGAAGCATTCGAGTACGGTAGACTTTTCTCCTGACTCGATCCTCTAGATTTCTGCCCTCCGCAAGACACCAGCAAGCTTCCTCAGTGAACCGCCAACCTCAAGTGCCTGCCACCTGCTTCTACTGCAAATGTAGCAGACGTCAGCTTTGGCTTCCCCTTCACTCGCGCTCTCAACTCCACCGAATCACTCGACCAACTTTCACTCACCCACGCCGCGAACGACCAACCTGAGGTCTTCCTCTGTCACGAACCCGTCTCTCCCCCGCTCCGATGTGTTCGACTGCTGCGCCATTGCCCTTCTACAGCCTGCCCCTCTCCCCTGCACAAATCGCATCGTGCAGACAGAGCTACTCTCAGCAAACCTACCACGCCGCCTCCTCGCAAAAGAACGCCAGGTTCAATCTCGGTGCCGGAGCTGCTCTTCGCAGGAGCGGGCTTCGCACGCCGCCAACCGAAGCCATGAGCGCTGCATACCACGCCCCTCAACTCGTCGCCTACGACAGCCATGTTCTCTCCTCCTACCCTTCAGCCGTTGCCCAGGCCAGAGGGCCCAAGGCCGTCGTCGCCGAGGCTGCGAGAGCACCCCAGTACCCCAGATACCCTCAGTCGACAAATACCTACCCCCAACCACAGCCGGTGGTAAACCCTGCCTCCGCTACTAGCCAGTACTCCACCACCTCGAAGCACTCTACCCGCTCGTCGACACCGACATCAGGCGCCATCAACAAGACTGATGGCACCTCTTCACGGAGAGGCTCCTCTACCTTGGTCTTGCACAGCCTGCAAATCCCCAGCTGTATCAACCCCAAGGGCGGTAACCTGGCAGACTTCGCCGCCGAAGTAAGATTCACCTCCTTGCATAGGTGGACAAAAGCACTGACAATCTGCAGATTACGTGCCTCTTCTGGTTCGAATCGATGGACACGCTGCGAGCCGCCGAGAAGATCCGATCCCGTCCTCCGACCGCTACCGTCCCCCGCTTGACCGAGTATGCGACGCCCTTTCCCCAGTTCAAGAAATGGGCCTACAGCGTTCTGTCGACGACACAAGTGACGCAAAACGTCATTCTGCTGGCTTTGCTTTTCGTCTATAGGCTGAAGACGACGAACCCGGTGGTTAAGGGCCGATCCGGCAGCGAGTATCGATTGCTGACGGTGGCCCTGATGCTGGGCAACAAATGTGAGTGTAGATTTTCTATTGACTGTACGCACACGCTGACTGGATTCTAGTCTTGGATGACAACACCTACACGAACAAGACGTGGGCCGAAGTGTCGGGTATCTCAGTACAGGAGATCCACGTAATGGAAGTCGAATTCCTCAGCAACATGCGCTACAGTCTGCTGGCTACCAAGGACCAGTGGGAGGAGTGGTTGGTCAAGCTGGCCTGTTTTTCCGAGTATTACGAGCGTGCTCAGAAGCAACCGACATCGCCTCTGAACAAGTCCTTCACCTCACCGGTGCCGTCGCCCACCGCCGCCATGCAGCCTGCCGTCTCGTTCCCTCCCTTGACCCCTTCTGCTACCGCTATCTTCTCGCCCAGCACCATCACCCAACCGAGCGCCCAAGCATGGCCCTCGACTTACAACCCACCTATCTCGCCCTTGTCTGGTAAGCACGCCAACATGAACGGCAGGAAGAGGGGCTCAGAGGAGGACATTACCGAACCCCCGGCGAAGCGACTTTCGAGACAGCCGCCCAGCACCATGCCTCCTGTCGCCCGACCCCCTGTTGTTGGCGAGCAGCCGATACGTCTCCCGGTTCCCAATTTGACGCTCAACACCAACCCTGCTTCCTCGCAAATGGTGTATCCCCCGACAACCACGTACGCTTCGCAGGGCCATGTCTCGCTTCCACCTCTGGGTAACGGAGTTCGCGCAATGGCGACTGTCTATCCTTCTGCGGCGGCCACCACATCGATGCCTCAGCTGCCGATGCCAGCGCCCGTCTCAATGCCTCAGGCTTCGCTCACGCCAGCTACTGTCCCGATGCATCCTGCCATCGGCTACGGCACGCCAACAAAGAGACACAGCCCCGGCAGCCTGTCGGTCTACGCTTCATCACCACTGGGCGAGCAATTCCCGGCCTCTGTCATCCACACCCCTATTGCGCATACGCCCATCTCTCACTCGCCTAGCGTTTACCTGCAACAGCGACCGAGTCCGTACAAGCCGATCCGTCATGTCAACACCCTACTCTACCCACCGCCGTCGGCCTCTCTGAACGAGTATCACCTGCCTACTACGCAGATGCACTACCAGCCTCTTGGCAGGCGCAACGACCTACGAACTGGAGTTGTTCCCGAGTTCATGAACAACCCCTACAGAATGAGCCAGATGCCTCAGATTCCTCATGGTCTTCCTCAGGGACCGTACCCCAACTAGGCGTGGGGGTACTTCCCAACACTACGTACTTGAACACATTTTCGACGCATGGTTTACATGGGATTTTTCAACTTGGTTATTGTCTTTTCAGCATTGCATTGTTTACGGCGTCGGAAGGGCCTCATTTTTACGACCAGTCTGAGCAACGGCCGGAATTCTTTTGATGTTTGAGGACAAATGGTACTGGGGTGATGAAAAGGATGAAACCCATGTGTCACATTTATTCTTCTCAAAATTTGCATCAGGCAGGAGTTATCATGTCTTCCATCTTTTACCGTGGATTGGAACTGGTGGATGGGACTATGAGGAGGAGGGCTTGGTTCCGTGTAATATCTACCCGAGTGCATTCTATGCACAAAAGAACAACCCTGGCATGGGTAGGAAGATTCAGGATTTTCGGTTCTTCCGACGGCGTCAACCAGCCGACGAGAGTAGATAGATGCAAAAAGTCAGCAATGACAGCACTAGATCATGAAAGATCATGACAAATCAAATCAGTAAAACTGCAGGGGCATTGAAAATGAAAACATGTGAAATGATGAATGGTGGTGAGAAATGCATTGAGTTGCGGCATTGGCCAATGAAATGGGGGCAGTGACAATTCGAATTCGATGATGTCGCTGCGAACACGGTGTGAAGAGTGTTAAATCGACACGAATACTGTATGACTAAGGGAATTGGCTGAGAGCGTTGGAGAGGATCGGACTTGTGCCCGATGGCCAGCTTGGAGCTGACTGGTCAGACTTGAATGCAATGAATGAGTTTTTTTTCAGCTTACCTGGTAGGTCTGATATTCGTGATAGTCTGGGCCCCCAGAGGATAGGGGGCTTATGATGGGATGGAAAGCCATGCTCGCGGCCTGATGCGTGGTCGAAGAGCGGTGTTGATGGATCTTGAAACGGCTGGTGGTGGTCTCTGTTGGTCAAGTTATTGCGAAGAGCAAAAACAAGGCCAGAAAGAAAGACGATTTCTTTCCTTTGGGTCTTCTTTGCGGGAATAGAGACGTTTCGTTGGGTGGAGGTAAAAGACGACCTGTCGATATGAATTCTTTTGGGACAATGATTTACTTGGTTCCATTGTGTGAACTGGAAGGCAGATCCCACGGGACAAAGAGTGGCCGAACTGCCCAAAACCCAATTGTCCGGCCGGTGGCGAGCATGTCGATTCGACTTGTCACGAGAGACTGGTCATGGTATATGGCCGGTTTGGTCTGTCCAGCCTTGGGGTCATTGGGCGGTGGAGGATGTATCAGGCCGGGTCTGTATACCACGACTCGGATCGATGAGACGCGTGCTGTACACGGGTCACGATGGTGTTCGTTTTCATGGTTATTTGTTAGGATATATAGAGGAGCCAGGCGTACTGAATTATGGATTGATATCCCTTCATCGAAATCGTCATTTATCTTGAACACCTCGCACAGATCATTCACATAATCAAGATACGCACTCCGCCCAAGATGAGACCTATCGACGATACATTTTACGCCATCGGCGCTGAGCGCAAAGGCGAGAGTCAAAGGGTCTACGCCGTCAGACGTCCGGCCGCAAAATGTCGTTCCGTACAGGGACACCACTCAACCCCGTGGAGACTGGCATAGGCAGCACAGATACAAAATCTTCGGCCACGGGCTCGTGCCGGCCATCTTTTCCAACTGGGTTGAGAATCCCGGAGAGACGTACACGGCGCCCGAGTTCGCGGGAAGGGGCCGGTACAAGCCGACGCGCGAGAGCGACGTGTGGATGCTTGGGACGATGTTGCAGGAGCTCCACGAATCCCGGTATAAACGCATCCCGCAGCCCATCTGTGCCTATTCGGAGTTTCTGACGAGAAAGGGAGCCTGCGAGTACCCGGCTATGCTGGTTTGGCACGACTGGCTCGACGCGCTGGTGGCCAAGCTGCTGCAGGACAAGCCTGGAGATCGGCCCCGGGCAGAGGACGCGTTGACGAACCTTCTTGAGGAGAAGTTCAGGGCTACTGAGGGTGGTCAGGTGGGTGCTGAGAAGAGGGAGATGAAGGAGGCTATCAAGAAGGCCAACCCAGAAATATGGCGGGCAACTACGATGGGGAAAGTGTGGACCTGGTGGTATGTCCGTGCGAATAGGGGCTTTGAGCGATTGCTCTTGATGTGGTTTGGTTTGTATTTGTGTAGGATGTGCTTTCTTTACTTTTGAGTTAGGGATGGGCAATTTGGTTTCTGCATAGAAAGGAAAAGATGTGTTCCTTGAGGTTAGAAATTAGAGAATGGACAGGTACCTACAGATTGTTTTACTTGACTTGTCTGGGTTCACGATATGTTAGTTCAAAGACAGGAACTAAATGCTACCCCATGTCATCTTCCTTTTCGTGACCATGATGATTGGCATCCGACGTTAGCGATACCAGGGCAAGCTGTATCGTGTCTAAGTAGTCCCTACTCTAGACCTTTGGACGAGTCCACGGAGCATAAGACGCACTGACATATTGCCGTATTTAGTACTCAGATTAGTCAAGATATCTGTCGCTAATATTAAGAATGTCATTGGAGAGGGACTTCAGCTCTTTGTGTGGGTTACAGAGCGTTCTGACGTGGATGAAAAGCGACTTGTCGACTACGGCCGCGTGGCATGAAGTCTTGGGGGAACAATGTCAAGGACGAAACTAAACCGAGAATGGAGTGACTGTGAGACGCCCAATTTGCAGTCGATCTCAGCTACTTCTTTGCATCGGTTGGTCGGTCGTCAGGGACCTCATCTCACGATATCACATGGCCAACGCTGGCACGCCGGGAACAGGAGGTTTACATCGGGAACCCATGGCCTTTCTTGGAAACTCTTTGGGAAAGAGAGGCGACCGCTTACCTTGGTCTCTTGAAACGAAGTCCAAAGGATGAAATGGGTGTTCAAAGCTGGATTTTGGGTGCTATACCATTTAGAGTGTGTGATATATGCACATGATCATTTGTCAGTTTCGTGCGTGGATTGGAACTGTGATAAAGGTGTCAAAGTCGGCCTAGAGGTTGAAAGAACCCTTGGTTCCGGTAGGGAGGTTTACCATGTGGCCTGTCTCAAGATTTCGAGTCTAAGACTATGAAAGAGCGCCGTGGTGAGATGTTTCAGGCCGGGTCTGCCCTCGAGGACCAGAATGGACAAGCTGTAGCTTCATCGTGGCCGCGGTATTGAGGGCATCAATTCACTCATGACGATGGTATAAAGACACGCCATATAGCCGTCATATTGTCGCATGAACAGCATCACCCACCATTCACACTTCAAGATGACACCCACATACCACAACCTCACTGGCGTTCCGGATAAAGCCGGAAGAGCAAACAGATACATGACTACGGGGGTTAAGAGAGACGGGTACCAGAAGAATGTCTACGAGTTGCACGGCGGTCATCAGTCAAATGCGGAAGACGGCCAGAACAGCTTGATGTTTATCAGGTTCGTCGGCCGCAGCCCTGAAGAAAAGAGGGAACTTGAGCGGTTGGCGAAGGAAGAAGTTCCCCTGAGTGAAGCTACTGCTTTTGTGAGTCACATCATCACCCCCTCGCTGATTGCGGTTCCAAAGGGGTAGGTAGACCAATGCTAACAATCTGATAGGAGTCAGTTGTCCCTTACAGAGACTACATTGAAGAGCAAGACATGCTGGTGGTCGAAGAAGCGAATTGGAAGGGCATCGAGCCTGGAACGTGCATGTCCGAGGAAGAGCTTCTGATTTTGGCCGCGGACGTGCTTTCTGCGCTGACGTATCTCCATGACCGGCACCAAGTGCACGGGTATGTTCATCCCAGGAATATTATCCGGTTTAAGCGTCCTGCAAATAAGGATGGAGACGAGCTCTGGGGATACAAGCTTATCGGCCATGGACTTGTGCCCAAGGTCATGTGGACCTGGAATGACATCCCTGGAGACCAGTTCACCCCGCCAGAGTTCCGCGGTAAGAAGAGTGAGTATCAACCGTCTGAGGAGGGCGATGTGTGGATGCTCGGGCAGACTTTGGCTGAACTGCACTCCCGCTCCCAGGGGGGAGGATTCGACAAGCACCAGCATGGCCAGCTCGACGACTTGCTAAAGAATATGCTGAAGCCGACGCCTGGCGAAAGGATGAAGGCCCAGGTTGCGCTTGATACAGTCGTCGGTCAGTATTTGACGGATATATATCCATTCATGACACTGGCGTTGGCGCCTTTGGAGGAAGCCAAGAAGAGGGTGAGGAGAGAAAGAAGGGGAAGGCATGTTATGGGGAGACTTTGGTTAGACCTTAAGAGTCTTCTTTTCTTTGTTATGTTTTGGGTTTGCTTTTTGTCTTCCATTGTTACTAAGCTGGTTTGAAGTTCGTACAAAATTGACGAGGACGAGAAGAGGGAGACATGCTTCGGGAGACAGCCTTGTATTTTACTTTAGACGGGGAAACAACTCATAGACGTTGGTATGTAATTGACATTTCGTATACTGGATTGAAATAAACCTTTCTTCAGCTTCCCTACTTATCCTACACTCTCGTCGCATCGTCGTCATGGTCAGCATATTGGTCGAGGTTGAACTTAGATCAAAGGCAACACTCAATAGATCACTGACCTCCTTCCCAGCTAACATCAGAGATGACCATCTCCACGACCGCTCTAGCTCCCGAAGTGTCGTCACACCCGCGCCGGTGCTCAGCATCACCACGCATTGACCAATCACCAGCCATCACGTCACGACCACGCGCCGTCTAGTCCCAATCTCCGGTAACATTCCATCACTCCCCTCGTGGCCGAGTGACAACATAACCAAATTGCGACGGTAAGCAGTAACCCATCCAACGCACCATCAAACCCTCACGGGACGTGCCTTTCCGCCGAAGCAACCCATCGCGGATCTCATCATCATCCCCATCTAAGGACTGAGGGGAACTCGCCCTCAGCATGCCCAGGCAGACCACGAAAAGAGAAAAGGAACAGGGACAGATCCAGGAGCGCGGTGCCTCGCGCAGCAACCTTCCGGGGAACATTTCCGCGCCAGGGGTTGTCTCGCACGCTCTTCCCCTGTCTGTTCTTCCTGCCGCTTTGCGCAACGACGGGTCCATGTGGCATCCGAACCGCGCTACCAAGTTTGCCGTAATACAAAGCCACACGTTTGGTGTCCTCTCTCACCAGCATCCTCAACAAGCGTCAAGCCCGTTAGAAATTAGACTAGATCAAACTAGCCTCATTAACTCCAGAGTCACAGTCTTAACAGAAGCTGAAATATATGACATCTCTCCTCCCGTCCTGTTTCTCAATTCACTCCTTCCCTCTCCAGGCAGCGAGGCCTCACCCGTCTGCATAGCCTCGACATCCGAAAGACGCCTCAACCCTCAGACCGTCCGATCCACGCTTCACCGGCCCGGCGGTCGCCTCTTCCCAGCCATCTCACCCATCAAAACTGTCCGAAATCACTCCCAAAAAAAAAAAAAAGAACTTCGCCCAGCTGATATCGTCGACTCACGCCATACCGCAGGATAAATCCCTGTGTAAGCGGCATCGTCCCGAGAAACCGGCTCTAACTCTGCCTGTCGACCTCCGCCACCATTTTCGCGTCCTCATCTGACTGGCAATCGTCGCTGTTAATACCAACACGCCGGGTTGACCCTCGCTCGGACCGAATTCCAGACTCGGGAGGTACGGACTCTGACACCGGGGAACTCGAAGCTCAAGCCGTCAAACTCTCGTACCGCACTGTCGTTGTCCGTCGGTGTAGGGTTCTCCCTTTGATAAATTCCACACCTTGGGATTTTCCTTCGTCTTTGATAGCTTGCCCTTCTTTCTGCATCTGTCTTTGACGGAGAAGGGAAAGGGAAGGTTCATATTCCGCCGCTTGAGAAGGACGGCCATTATCTCACCTGCCCTCGCAACAACACGAAGCAAAATTCTCATCACGACCACACGCAACATCAAAAGTCTCACAGAATGCCTCCCTCCCGCAGCCGCCGCTCCTCCTCAGTATCCTCATCCGACTCCTACCGCTCAAGATCCCGCTCCCGTTCCCGCTCACCACCGCGCTCCCGCTCATCCTCGGCCGGCCCTCACCCCCGCAACGCCCGCCGGAGCTACAACAACAACAACAACAACAACCGCCGCCCTCGCCTCCCCAAGAAGAAGCCCTCCTTCAAGACGACGGCAGTTCTCATCGCCGCCATCGCCGTCGCCACAATCTGCATCCACCGCGTCTGGCACAAACGCAAACACCCAGAGGTCCGCGGCCCCCACTGGGACACCCTCAACGCCCCCGGCCGCCACTCCCGCCGCCGCAACGTCGTCCGCGACAGACACAACGGGTACGTCCCCGAGTACGACCGCCCTCCGCGGAGGCTTCCGCCGCGCCGGGGGCCGCGGTACTACGAGGACGAGAGTGACGGGTACTTTTCCGACTACAATCCTCCGCCCAGGACGTACCGCCTTGCCGAGGAGCCGAGGGGGCAGAGGCTGACAGAAGAGGCCATCATGGGGCCGCCAAGAGATGAGATTGTGAGGTATTCGAAGACGTCTGGGAGGTCGGAGGCGGAAAGTAGCAAGAGGTTCTTTGACGAGGACAACCGGTCGAGGAGGGTGGAGGATGCCGTTGAGGACTGGAGTAGGAGAGGCGCAGCCCGATTTCCGTCTCCTGATGGGCGAAGGCCAGAAACTGTGTACGACGATAGGCGGTCGAGACGACGGTCAGATTACTACTGAAGACGGTGGGGACCAAAAGCAGCTGAAAAAAAATCATCAAGTTCAATCTCATCTAGCCGTGTTATCTATTGATGAATTGGGCCATTGCTAATGCCTTTCCACCAACTCCCTGAAGCGTACCGCTTTCCAGCTCCTGAATGCAACCCATCATTATGTTCATCTACTCCGCGCTCAACGTCGGAACCTCTGCATTCGTCACTGGTACCTCGGCACTCGACACTGGCGCTGCCGTCTCATTACTGGTGTCACTCGGGGCGACACTTGGTAGGCGCGGCATCAGCCTCATCTCCATATCCACAGCCGCCTGCCAACTCTCTCCCCCGGTCCTCATGACCAACGGCGTGCTGAGCTCGGCAGAAAAGTAGCTCTCTCTGCGAGTACTACCGCGCGCCACGCCCTCTTGAGCCGAGAGCGCACTTCGAGTACTGCGCATTCGCTTGCCAGGCCTGCCGCCCTCGCTGACAAGCGAGCTTCTCTGCTGGCGGTCTTGCATTGAACGGTGATCGTATCCGATAATGCTGCGCACATATGGTGCGACTTCGAGTGTTATCATCCGCATAGTCCTGTCGAATACCGACGGCTCAAGACTGTTGGACATGCTTGCCAGTGCCTTCTCTGAAGCCGCAATCGGATCGAACGCCAGACTCATATCGTATCGTGAGACGGCTGTGTCTTTCGGCGGCTTGTTGAAGGATCGCCGCATCTGCTGGATTGCCTTGCCCTCCCCGATGCGATCCATGCTGACTGCAGACTCAGCTTTTCTGGGGGCAGCTTGGAGGGTCTGACGGGCGGCGGATTTGAGGCTGTTGGAAATGGCGGTGGCTGTGTAGGTAAATGTGGTAAGTGGAGGTGCTTCAAGGAGTCGCCGTCCAACGACGAAGTCATCGCGCGACTTGCTTGAGATATCTGGTTGGGTAGGGTCAAGGGACTCCTGTACACGGTCAGTTTTGCTCATCCAAAAGGACCGAGTCGCACTTACTTGTAATCTGAGCCCAAAGTCACCACCAGAGCAAAGATCAGCTGCACACATCGCCTCTGAAAAATCACAGAACACATCAAGCGCAGCAGCTCGGTCTTCAGCGGAAGAAGTGTGTACGCTTTCGGCCCATGATGCCATGTCGAGGGAAACATGCCAGTTGCCCAAGTCCAAGCCCAGGCCCTGCCAGCACTGTGTCATCAATTCCTCCTCAGAGGCAAGAGAGCTGCCGGTGACTGCAGGGTCCCTGCTTATCCATCCCATTCCCTCTAGATATGTCCCTTCACTCACAACACGAACGACATCGCCGTTCTCATCTTTGTCGCATCCTTTGGGCCATCGCGGGTAGAACCAGTCAAAGCCACCCCGTCGATCACCAACTCCAAGCTGGCACCAGTAGTTGAGTTCCATCAAAGAAGCCCGCAAGTCATGTCCCTTTGCCTCATAGAGTGCACTCACAGCTGCGCGCTTCAGAGCATGGCCTTCATTCGCAGCGACGAGAAGAAGCACGTCTACAGCCAGGTCTTCAGGGGGAGGTGCGAATCGGAAGATGCCGTAGAGGACAAAGTTGTGGAACGGAACAAGGTTCTCATCGTTGCAGGTCATAACGAAGGGCCTCTTTGACTGGACAATCAAATTCATGATGGTTGCCCAAAATTGCTTGTCCTCCTCGTAAAGAACGTCAACTTCCTCAAGAAGAATCAAGGACTGCTTCTGGTTTTGGGTCTTTGCCTTGGTGGTCTTGGGTGCCTCAGCTGGCTGCTCGGTCTTCTGCTCGGGGGTTGGTTCGGCTTGAGGCTTCGACTCAGGCTTGGTCGCTGCTTTGGGTTTGAAGAAGGACATCATGGTGTTTTGTTTGCCAAATTTGACGTCTTTGGATGTTTCGTCGTCCGCGGCTTTGCTGTCATCCTTTCCTTGGCGATTCTGCTGGACGAGATGGTTTTGCGTCATGTCTCCAACCTTCTCCATCACATCCTTGCCGTTTCGGCGGCTACTCGCATTGATCTCGAATATCTCGAAGCCCAGTTCCTTTGCAACCGCATAAACCGCCGCAGTCTTGCCAGAGCCATGCGGGCCACTCAGTACAACAGCATTGGTTAGCCGGCTGAGATCTTTGCCAATGTCTCTGCGAACCACGGTCTTCTTGGGACCACCTTGACAATGGGTGGGCAACCAATCGTCCTCGTCATCATCAGAGACACTTGGCAGGAACTCTGTCTCGTCGCCATCGGATACAATGAAGTTGTCCAACTTGTTGCGCTTCCGCTTCTTCTTTGTCGCAGATCCAGGCTTAGCACCAGACGACTTCTGATCGGCAGTTGCTGTACCGGTATTGACAGACTGGACCCTCAGTGTCTGGAGCCATTCCTTGAGAAGTACGCCCTCCTTGCCACTTTGAAGCACTTCTTCTGCAAGGATAGGCGCGTATTTCTGCGCCCAAGTGAGCTCTTCACATTGAGACCTGTCGTATGCGGAAAGGTTGGTCTCTAGGGAATTGTATAAGCGAGCAACAGCTGGGTGAGGCTTTCGGGTGGATGCCGTGAGAACCTCGTCGTCACTCTCGTCGTTCTGGCTCCCAAGAGGCAAGCATGTTCGTAGCTCAGGTTTGATCCGCGAACGCAGCTTGCGGCCACTCTCAAAGTGCTTTCCCGGCAGGCGAAGCTCAGGTGGAGGTGGTTGGTAATCATCAGTTGTATCCTGGAGAGACTTCATGATGCCGAGGGTGTCTAACGTCTTGACAAGCATATCAATGACTGATTCGCCGGGCAAGATATTGGTGTTTTGGCCCTTGGACTTCCGATCAGAGACTTGGAGTTGCTGAACAGCCGCGGACAGTTGTTCTTCCTCTGTTGTCAACCCCCTGACATGGGCCATTCCCTGGGCTGGCCATGCTGGATGACATGATCCTGGCACCTTTAGTCCCAAGGATCGCATGCCGAACTGCGGGACCTTTCCGGTCATAGGGGCTGGGCGCTGTTTCTTAGGCGAGCATGGCGTAGAACTGAAGATGGTTTGCCTTGGTGGTTTCGGTGCAGGAGCTGGAGACGCGTCGGATTTTGCTGCATTCTTGGCCTTTCCAAGAAACATTGGATGCGTAGTGCCCGATTTCGTCTTATCCTGCTCCAGTTTTGTAGCTTTGGCTCGAGGTTTCTTGGGCGTCGTCTTTGACTTCGGACTCCCCTTCTTTGGGGACGGACCATCTAGAATCTGCTGTATCTTGGGACCAATGCGCGCGCGCGTCTCTGTATCATGACCATATCTAATGGTAACAATGCGGGTCGGCTTAGCGGGCGACTTGGAGGACTTGGCGCCTTTGGAGCTCTCAGCGGGAGCTAGCTTGGGCTTGGGCGGGGACCCAATTGTTCCAGTCTTTGGGTTGAACTTGAGGACCTTGGTTGGCTTCGACTGGTCTTGGTTCGCGGAAGGCAGCGCTGAGCCCGCCGTAATAGTCAACGAGGCTTCAGGTTTCGTCGGCGGAGCTTGAGGAAGCAATACAGAGACTTCCGAGGCAGTGACTGGCTCGGGAGGAGGCGTTCGTGGCACTTCGTTGGCGAGGGCAGTTGACGGGACACCGTTGTTCTGGGAGAAGTGATTCGTTATATCGTTCGTCGGTACACTCGTCTTCTTCCTAGGGCGTCCCCTCTTCTTGCCTGAGCCCGGTCCAGCACCGCCAGTCTTCTGTCTCTTGCGGTCGGGTCCATCCTCGTCAATGTCGGAAGAATGCGGTTCAATGTCGCTGGATGGTTGCTGCAAAGCGTGTCTCTGCTTCTTAGGTCGTCCAGGTTTCTTGATCGGGGTCTGCTCGTTTGCATTCGTGGGTTGGTCTACCGCGTTTGCCTCGGGCGTTGGCAAGTCGTTGCTCTTTCCTGCGACAAAGAATGGATGAAGTTTCTGGTTGGAGCCATCGAGCCCTTCTGGGGCCATATTGGCTACCAAAAGTGTTCCCATGAGATGAGATGATGCTGAATTTAAGATCCTCAGGTCAGTCATTACATGGCTGAGAACGTGGGAAGCCTTTTGAAGGTGTTCGTGTTGAGCACTTACGCTTCGGCCGTCGCGCCTTCAAACTACGTCAGAGGGCATGCGACTGGATGAGAAAAACGTAGGAAGGGGGGAAAGAAGAGAAACGGACTCTTTAAGCCAAAACAGTTGCTGAAAAGAGAGTTATGTGCAAAAAACGCTCCTCACGAGATTGTAAGGTCGAGTCGTAAGCAGGGAGTTGTGGAGGGGTGAGAGACGGCGATGTCGAGACTGGAGCATCACCAGTCGCGTGAATCGCGTTGGGAGAGTCGCCGGGGGCAGCAGCGTGTAGCGCGACTGCCATTAGTGTTCAATTACACTTAACATCCTAGGCCCACAGACCCACATCGAATTCCTCTTATCACACATCCTTGCCCATCTTATCTACGTTATCGATAACGGCTCCCGGAGTATGATAATCCGAAGGCAGAAGCTGAGCTTTTTTTTGAGCACTGTCCCAGCCACCAAGGCTACTGCGGCTTTGACAGTGCGAACCAAACGAAATCTTGGTATCGCACCCCACTACGGAAAGTCCTCCCAACTTTTTTTTTTTCTCGACTTGAAGCCATCACTTACACGGCCGGCGCTTTTGGACCACACGACCAATTGCAGCAGCAGCAGCCCAACTTAGGCCCAGCCACGAACACATCTGGATCGCCGAGACCGTGTCAAGGCTATCGAACATCCAAAATGGCTCCCACATTTCGCATCCACCGGCCGGATGTTCTGGCGTCGTTGCCGCGTCCTCTCGACCACACGAAGGGCCAGTACCACATTGGCGAGGTGTATACCCAGAAGGCTGGCTCGAAGAAGAGGAAGAGACTCGAAGTCGTTGTCGGTGTCGACGGAGAAGCAGCCAACATTTACCATGTCAGTTTCAAGCTTCGGTGTCTTCTCTGGCCCCTTGCTAACCGTTGTAGATTCCTTCATCCGGACTGCGAACGTCCTACCCAATCCCTCCCCAAGAGTCGTTCACTTGCGCGCCGCACTCAATCCGATACCAAGATGCTTCCGCAAATGGTCGCAACAACTACACATATCTGTCTACCCAAGACACGACTGGTGCCAAGATTACACTCTGCCGTGACGTTGTCGACGCGACAGGAAAGACCAACTCTTCGAGCACCTCGCAGCGCGTGCGCCACAAGTCGCCGATTACGTACCTCTTCACATCTACTGCTGTGGATGCGACCGGGACCGAACTGAACAAGGATCAAAAGGGCGACGTGATTGGACTCTGCAAAGATGGCCAGGTCGTCTGCCTCGGTGCGGAGGATTTGGAGCAGAGGTGGAGCGCTTCCTCGTACAACCTGTGCAAAGACTTGCTCCCGTCAACAGTCGCAAAGTACGAGGTGGAGTTTGCGCTTCACGCAACCGCTTCTGAGGTTCTGAATGGCGTGTTCCAGGGCAGACAAGACGCTTTCGGCTCTTTTGGACGTCAGGTCGATCCCAAGACCTTCAACCCGGATGTCCTCACCATCGTTGTACGTGCCGAGAGTGAAAACACCACATCAAGGTTCCTCATCGTTCTGGGCGTTCTGCCCACGGTTTCTTCGCAGCCTCTAGTCCAAATCCACACCACCCCTCTGCCATCTCAGGAGGAGACCTTGGCAGACACTGCCAGCTACCAGCTCCACGTTCAGTCCGGCAAGCTTCTCCAGCTGAGCGGACCCGTCCTCCGAACTTACGATCTCACGAGCGCCGTACCGAAGCTTCAGGGACGTCTGCCGCTTGCCGAGAATACCTCGTTCCTTCAAATCTCGGAGCACTCGATTCTCAGCTTGTCTTCCAAGACCGCTAGCATCCTGAATCCCACCTTCTATTCGATTCAGGCGTCGACAAAGGTTGAGCTTCCCGAGGGCCACGACCAGGCGCCGAGGCTAGTGACTTTCCTTTCAAAGCTCGATATGGCTGTGTCGGTTGTTGGCAACACCCTCGTCTCCATCCAGATCGAGCGTCCCAAGTCTCACGGCAAGGAGGGTCTGCTTATCGACTCCATCGGCCGAGGTCTGCCGAGAGGAGACAGAGTCCCGGCCAGTTTGCCCAAGGGGTCTGGCAACAACACATTTGAGCAGTATCTCCCTGGTACGCTTTCCGACGCGTACGTCAAGGAGTCGCTCACAGATGTAGAAAAGGCAGATAGTTTCCTGCTGGCGCAGGACTGGAAGGCGTTTGAGAGCTTGCTAGCTCAGAGATTTGGTGTTGCTATCGACGAATCCGCGGTTCTGGATGGAGTGCAAACCCCAGACTGGAAGTGGTTGGAACGATCAGAGACGTACCCTGCCGTGGATCGCCGGTGGGTACTCTACGCTATCAGCAGAGTGTTCACGGTGGACACGTCAGGACCAGAACCCGTTTTGCGCTGCGTCCTCCCTGCCAGCAATGTCTTGATCTACCTCATCTCGGCTGGCCACCTCACAAATGCCAACATGACTGCAGCTTTCAAGGGCGAGATAGCTGAAGGGGCCCAGGAGCCGGTTGTGGACAAGCTCATCCAGCGACTCGCCGATATGGACCCAATGATGGAGCTGCTTATGAACTACGTTTCATCGACCAAGCTCGGCGAGAGGGAGCTCCTTCTGGTCATCCGAATCATCATGCGCAGCCTCGACCAGCAGTCCAGGCTGCTTCTCCCCGCGCCCAAGGAGACGAAAGAGGAGGACTACGTTGAGATGGAAATCGATCACCTGGAGAAAGAGTTGGAGCTGGCCGAATGCCACCTGGGAGACGACTCGAACCTCCGCGCCCGAACCCTCACGACGGCCTTTGAGAAGCTTGCCAACTACTCTTCGGTAGCGACAGTGCGGGCTCTGCGGGAGACTTTCAACCCCACCGAGATCCTCTCCCTCATCCACCTCCTGAGAGTACAGCTGATCGGCAGCGCGTGGACCTCAAGATACGTCGACACCACGAACTTTGACCGTGACGATGCCTCAAGAGCTCCCCCCGACGGTGCCATCTCCCTCATCGCCGAGCTTCTGTCCCGCTGCATCGACTCCGTCGGCCCCAGCGGCTGGCTCACCAACGGTTTCTCCGGCGACCAGGCAGATGCGGCTGACTTCATCACCGCCCTGAAGCTCGAGGTCAGCGCCGCCCTGGAGGGTCTTGAGGAGGCCGTCACGCTGGGCGCTTTCGTCGGTGACGCGGTCCAGTACGGCAGCACTGCTGCACCGGCCGCAAAGTCCTCATCAGCCGCACGTGGGCAGCAGAAGCCGGTGTCTCTCGAGGTGGAGATCTCGCCTCGTCTGCCGCTGGGCCTGGTGTCTAAGCAGGCCGTGGCCAACCACAAGATCGTCTCAGGCGGTGAGGTGCTCGAGAGGACCTCGCGTGAGAGGGGACTCCTGCTGAGTCAGAAGGTCAAGGCGTACTCGCTGGAGAGGATTACCATTTGAGCCGCATGTCAGACGAAGGACGTGTTCGACGCGGGAGGGCGATGCTACCATGTGAGATTATCGATTTGCACGTTGGAGTTAGGGGTGAGAAAAACAAAAGGGGTGGCTCTGCACGGGCTGTAAGTCCGGGGCAATAGAACGCGCCCCGGAGAAGGCGGCCTGGTGGCAGGCAGGCAGTGAAGGGAAGACGAAAAAGAACTAGTAGAGAGAGCCAGCGCCCCCATTGGAAAAGATACCATGAACGGATACCGAAGCGTACATTCTGCGGCGCGGCCTGGCGAAGCGAAACGAAGCGAACCCGGCTACGATCGGTGAGGCCATCCACATCCAGCTACAGTGACCTGGAACCGCTTTACCTCCCCCATGGCCAGATGGAATAGCATAATAAACTTTGCATTGATTGAACAATGGGAAATGGTCAAGAAGCGACTCATACCGGAAGGAAGTTCCCAACGGCAGCTGACATGTCGACCAACGCAGAGCTGGGCTGACTGGCGGATTGCCCTTGCGGACGCTGGACGAATCGGAATCGTGCAGGTTTTCCGCCGGTGTGACACCAAACGGCAAACAAGTGCCAGCCCGGAGGTTTATTCAGATGTTGAGAAGGAAAGAAGATGTACACAGTTCCATGGTGATTACTAGCCTGCAGACAAGAGCCTCTGAAAGTATCTTCCGCTTTGTCTGCTTTGCTTGGAAATAGATCTCACTGTTGCTTGAGTCATTCGTTCGGTGTGTCGAACGAAGCTCAGGCGCGGCATTTTTTTCTTCATGTTCAAACTTACCCAGCTAGCTTCTCAACGTTTCGGGCCCTTTTGACTTCTGAGATGTTTCTTTTCTTTGAGTCAGCTTTTGCTTCATGAATAATCAAGAAGTTCAATGTTCAAGCGGAACACACACAGAGAAGAAAAGGCTACATCTCGCAATCCTCGGCGGCATGTGGTAAAAAGAAGATCAAAGCTGCGGGACAATCCCGTCAGAGCATATGCACCCGGGCCCGAGCTCCGTCGGATGGGAAAGCCGATCCCGCCCTACCCTCCAATGCATCCGACGTCTGACCTTGCAGTTCATCATTGGCTGATCAGAGGTTCGGGCGCGGTTGCTGCCTAGGTTTGGTGAGTTGGACAACAGTAATCTGACAGCCTCACTGTCTCGAAATCGATAGTTTGTATGGGAGCACGAGAAAGAGTGTGTGGTGTGTTAGATGCGGTTTGGTCGTGATGGATGGTGGGTGGCTCAGCATACGCAGCAGCAATCGCTTCTCCAGAGGAACCAAGCTGCACGAGCTGCTGCACCAATCAGAATGCACCGCCGACCATGCCTGACATACTCCAACATCTGAGCTTTGAAGCTATTGCTCGCACTTGCATGCTGCGGATAGCATCTCTTGTTCGTCCCCCGCTTTCGGGCTGACGAGGCTTGGTCGGGCACCTTGCTGCGACGCTACCGACTGCAAGAGAGCCTGGAGACGCTTCCCGAGGAGGCAAAACATTGTACAAACATTGCAAAAACAGGTGATGTTGGTCATATCCAAAACGGAGAGAGAGACGTCGAAGTAAGGCGAGCTTTCCTGCTGTACAACCTCCAGGAGTGTTCACGGCAGCATGCAGGCATGTGCCGGGTTAGAAATCGAACAGCGCAAAGCCCAGCTATGCGACATCTCATCATATCCGTAAGACGAGACGAAAGTGAAGTTCGGCAGGAATAGGGAACCCAAAAGATAAGGGCGGAATAGTCAGAAAACCTCAAAAGTTTGTCGGGACGAGGCATTTACACGGGAATAGGGGAGATATCTCGTGCAATGTCCGCCGCTCTGTTCCATGCGTCGAGGCATCAAAGTGACTGCATACCTCATCTAGGCATTCCACAACAAAAGGACGATTGAATTCGTAAGCAGACTCGCAACGACCTTCTCGCGCCGTGTCTGGTGCTGTTTCCGCAATGCAGCCTAGAAGCCATTTTCGAAACGGAACGGAATGCCATGACAGTGTCAACTCTCTTTCCGTTTCTTCTCGTTCAGTTCTCGAAGATACCTCTCTCAGAGGCTAAGGTAACAGACAACGAGGTGGACCCTGAACGTGGCGCTGGAATGGAAGATGATGTTCTAGAAGGCCCGTCCTGCCCCCTCTAGCGTCGTTTCCCTTCGTGTCAATGGCGAATGGCATCTTCGCGCAGGCCAAGACGAACCATGGCACTGCGGGCACTGCACTACTACTGTAGCTACTGCTGCATGACCGATTTTGCTTTGCCTTTTGCCCCCCGTATTCTGCGTGTTCGCGGGTTCCGTATGGCATGGCATCTTGCAGAATCCCCACCTCGACTGGAACCCCTATTCTGTACGTGAACGAGAAGGCAAAAGAAGAGAAAATTTCTTAAAAAAATTGAAGCAGCTAGTTTTTTGGGTTGGTCTTGTGCTTCAACGCGATCTCGGGGACCGCCGGAGGACCTCTCCCAGCCAGTCATGGAACGTTTCCTGCGGGTTGCCGTTCGTGTTATACAGTAGCGGCGCAGAGGGGGCCTCAAGGACCATCAAACCAGGCCAGGGTTTGCGTCTCTCTTTCTCTCAGATCAGTCAAGGTCCGTGTCGGGCGTTTCGCTGCATTCTGCCTTGACACTCGCTCACCCACTCGCGCGGGCGCCTCCCAGAGAGAGTCCCAGGGCGTTCTTGGCCTTTGGTTTGCTGGTGCTCCCATTCTCCACTGAGGCTTTGCAGAGGAGGGGAGAGAGGGGGCAGAGGGAGAGCGCCACCCTCTGACTCCCAGCCCAGGTCGAGTTACCAGGCCGGTGGCGCAGGGTGGAAACAGGGTTGTCCCGGCGGGCTGGGGTCGCAGAGCAGGCACCCCAGAGGAATGACGATGCAAGAAATCGAACCCCGGACCGCACGAGTGAGCTTGTTGGAGAGCTCCGGGGTGGTGGTCATGGTGTGTGCCTCTGTGCCTCTCTATTCCGCACTGGGCCCTGGTCGCTTAGCATGACGGTGGTGATTGACGTTGGATAGGCACCTGTCCTCGGTACGGATACTCTGCTATCACGGCATACAGCCTTATGGAGAAACAACATCTCTCTAAAACAGACGGTGGTTATTTCAGGGTGGGTGTTTATGGTGCCTTGTTTATGGACAATTAAACATCCTCCCAGCTGAGCTGCCGAGGTGCTATTTCCAGCCTGCGAACGAGTGCCGTTGTGACCCCCGAGTGTCATCTTCATTGACGTGAATGATCACGGCGACAGCCGCCAGCGAGCAACACAGCGACACACTGTCAAACAGTGGACGAATGAATCCTTGACATGGAGATGGGAAACAGCTGCACCTGAGGAACCACTGACGGCCCACGGGAAAGTCGCAGCTCAGGGTCTTTTGGTCCGCCGGGGCGCTAGGCTCAGTCAGGCAGGAAACGGTGCCGATCCCACCTGCCTACCTGCCTCAGGGTAAGGTACTTCGTACTGCGTGCGCCTGCTGCACCTGTCCTGGGCATGCTGGTGCACCTCAGGTGCAGTCACTGATGTGGCCCCTGCCCCCCCTTGTCTCGTCTTTCTGTGTGACCCCCGGACAGTATGATTTCATGGATCTGGCAGCCATACGTCACCGGCAGCAACCTCCGTCTTTCATCCCACCTTTTTTTTTTTCGTCCTTCCCAGATCGCCTCATCTATTGCAACGCGACGCGGTACATCACAGCTCAGCCCAGCAAGCAGTCATCAGCCAGCCCTCTGCAAAGTACCTCTGCCTGGGCTGCGGCATCAGAGGGAGAGAGCTCAAGCCTCTCGCACCACACCATTGTTTGTAATGGGAGAAACGGATTGGAGGACTCGCTCGCAGATCCCACCACCAAACGGAACGGATTCTCGACAAAACGTCCCCTTTCAGAGACAGAGAAAGGATTCGAGAGCGCTTGAACCGTCTACGTCTACATCTGCGTCTACGTCGACAGTTCAAACCGGAAAACACTGTGAACACAGAGGTCGCGGGGCCCAAGTGGAAGTCGCCTGCGCTCTACCTTGCGGATATGTCCACATGATTTGCTGCCGTGTTCCCACGAGACGTATCTTTCTGTACTCGCGTATTGTAGAGTACGCCAGACGAGGTACAAGCTGACCACGTCTGGCCCAGCTCATGACCCCATGTCACTCGTCCCCAAGTGAGGACTTGCAGCACACTTGGGGGGAAGGAGCTTGACATCCGCTTGACATCTGGGACCTGGCCGTCCGTCGATGACAATATCACCATCTGTCCCCGTGGTCCGGCCTGCCTCGGGGCCTGGTCCTATCCCTCCATGTCCCCTTCGCCTGTCGACTCGACTCGGCTGCCATACTATTCCCATGCTATTACATACCACACCAACAGGACCCGGTGGTTTGTGATTTACTACCTTTTGCCTTATTCTCTACATTACCGGACCTGACCTTGCTTGCCATACGTGCCTTCACCGAGTCGAGTCGCTTCGCTGTACACTTCTCTACCTCCTCCAGTCGACACTTTGACGCCCTGGACATCTTCCGAATCCTGGATGTTATTCTCGGACCTCACGTCGCACATCACAAATCACTCCTCGCCCTTCTTCCTCTCTTATCCTCCCTCCTCTCTGCTCACCCACCTTTCATATCCTCTCATTTCTATACCATCCATCCCCTGCACAACCAACATCCAGCCTTTCCTTTTTCAACCCGCGCGCTTCCGTCACCCACGTTCCCTCCACCCCTGGCATCACACCTCACTCAAGACAACACTCCAGGCCTCTCCTCTGATGCCACATCTTGATTGCGGTTCCTGACCTGCATCCATCACTGTCCCTGGTCTTAACCCGCACCCCATATTGCGTATACCCGTCGGTCCGCCCTCGCAGCGTCTCAACACATCTCCCGCTGGCTTGCGACTCTGCAGCTTTAGTAGAAGATCCCACCCCGTCTCCCATCTACACCTACCTTACCCTACTTTCTCACCACTCACTTCCACGTACGACCTCACCACCAGAGACAGAAAACATTACAACTCCAACACGCTCGTCAGAGCAGAACATCCGCCGGCACTGACCACAACTACATCTCATCCGCCGCCATGAGCAACGGCAACTTTCCCAACCTCGGCGCCCTGGACAACTTTGCCCGCGACCTCTTCCACCACGCCAAGTCCGCTGGCCCGGAATTCGCAGACATTGCAATCACTGTCCGCCGCCTACACGGTGTCTTGAAACACCTCAAGGTCGAGGCCGAAGACCCGGATTCCCTCCTCAACTCCCATGATGCGGCTGTCTACAATCGTCAGCTGGCGCCGCTGGTCGAGGACTGCGACTTCAACCTCAAGCAGCTCGAGACTATCCTCAAGAAATACGGCGACGTGGACCGTCTCGAAGAGCGCGAGCGCGACATGATTGACATGATCCGCACCAAGCTCGCGAACCAGAAGACGAGTATCGACATGTTTCTCGACACCATTCAGCTGCAGAACCCCACAAAAGTACAGCGCATAGTCAACGAGAAGGGCGGCAACCTCGACAATATCAAAGACAAAGTCGACGCGATCGCCGCCCGCCTCTTTGCCCGCAGACACAGCGGCGTTGGCGACGACGACGAAGATCTTTGGCAACAGTTTCGTACAGAATTAGAAAGGGAAGGATTTTCCAAGGAAGTCCTGCGGAAAAACAAGGTACGCACACAGCACACATGTCCAATGGATAACACAACTCCACAAATTCCGTCCTATAGAATTTCACGATATATGGAAACTGACAACTCACACAGGAGGTTCTCCGCGCATATATTCGTGAGCTCGAAGAGTCCACCGGCAACGATGCCACGGCTCCTCCCTCCGTCCGCGGTCTGCTCGCCCAAGAACGCGGCGACACCTACGGCTCCTACAACGACCGCCGCAAAGCCGTTCCCGCCGTCGACCCGCGCACTTCCGTCCCTAATTTGCCGGCTCAATACAGCTCCCTCTCGACCTACGACCGTGAAGACGAGATGGATGACCACAACGATTCCCTTGCCCTCATCTCTACCCGGGACCTGATGGCCCTCGACAACCTCAAGACGGGCATGGAAAACCTCCGCATCGCCGCCGCACCTCTCCAGAACTACTCCATCTCACCCTCCGATGCCTCCCCTTCCACTCGCTACCTCCCTCCAGAGGTCGCCAGCAACCTCGGCGTCTCACCACGCTTCGTACCACCAATGTCTCGCGGCGGACTGCCCTTTGGCGCCTCACCACGCACATCAGCCTCGCGACTCGCCCCGGACGCCCGCGGCAAGGACATTCCTCTCGAGGCACAATGGACCCGCATCCGCCGCGCCCTCGTCTCCCCCGAAGTGCTCGAGCGGGCCGGCGTCCGTTACGAAGCCCGCCCGGACTACGTCGCGGTCCTTGGCGTCCTGACTCGCGAGGAAATCACAAACTTCGCCCGCCTCTCGGCCGAGGCCCGCGCGGCCCGCTCCCGGGGCAGACGGCCCCCACCGCCCAACAACAACAACAACAACTCACCCCCCACCCCCCGCTCCCGCAGACGAGCCGACTCCCGCGGCTTCACCTCCTCTTCCGACGACATTCTCTGGGACTCCTCCGACGCTACCTCTTCCGACAGCGGCTATGACCACAAGAAGGAATCCAAGCAAGCCTACTACATCGTCCCACCCCCTTCGGACAAGGAGAAGGGTACATCTCCCTCCGCCACCGTTCAGCCAAAACCAATCCTCAAAAACAAGAACGAGAACCACGTGCGTTTCGACCCAGAGCCGCACGAGCTGGAGCCTACCCCTCCCCGGTCTTACCGCGAGGAAAGAGACAAGAGCCGGCATCGGTCGTCCAGGAGGGATCACCGCGACGGTGGCCACGACAGGGACCGCGGCGACCGCGAGCGTAACCGTGATCGCGAGCGTGACTACAGAGACCGCGATCATCGTGAGCACCGCGAGCACCGCGAACACAGGGACCGCGACAGAGACCACTACCCGCGCCGCCACCACCGCGATCGCACGGCGGAGCGCGAGAGGCGGGACAAGAAGAAGGCGTGGGGCGAGACGCTCGGCGCTGTGGGCATCGGCGGTGCCGCGGCGAGTCTGTTGAGCGTGCTCACAGAGGCAGCGTCCGTCTTGTAGTCGAACGCACTACGCCCTGGCACCACCCTTTCTCTGAGTCTTGTACGATGTTTGCAAATGTCACCAGATCTGTACCATTTGTATTGCTTGTTTTTCAGTATATCTACACAAAGGACAGTTTTCGTCTTGGTCATTTGGGATATCACTCTGCGTTTTTTACTGTTTTGATTTTTCCCAAGGGCTGCGCCCCCAATATACCAATACAGATCGGAATACAGGACACTTGAGAGAGAGAAGAGAAAAGATCAAAAAGCTACAAACCCGTCGGCAGGACGCACAAATTTCCTTTGTATCCACAACTTGTAAGGATGGGAGGACGTGTTCGGACGAAGCAAGGATGATGATGATACCATCTCTTGGGGGCGGCAAAGTGGATGAGGCGCCCGCCCCTGGATGTAGAAGTATATATAAACGCAATCAATGATACCCAGATTGATGATGGTTTTTTATCATGCTATTACCACTCTTCTCCCCCTCATTTATCTGAACCGTTGGCGTCATTACCCATGTCCTTCATATATTGGTTATGCCTGTGTCGTATCTGCTATGCAATGCTATAACGAGTCGGCCATGCAACGACTCCCAAGAACCCGTCAATCACTCCGTATTGAAAAAACACCAAATCCTGTGCTATATACCAGCTCAAGCGTTGCTCCTCGTCTGCCGACGAGGCATCTTCGGCGGATCCCCGTCGAACTCGAACCCGCCAATCTTGATCTTACTCTGACTGGTAGCGGGCTTGACCTCCTCCCCGAGCATCTTGCTCCTGATCTTTGCGCGGTGGTGCTGGGCGCCGGGGTCCTCGTACTGGATCTGCGTCGACGGCGGCTCCGGCTCTTCCTGGGGCTGCTCCTCAGTGGGCCGGCCGAGGGCATCAATCCGCGACTCGGCGCTGCCGCTGGAAGCTACTGAGGCGTTGCTGATAGCGCGGCCAAAGATGCGAGCCTTGCGACGCCGTGTCTGCGGTTGCTCCTCGTTACTAGGGGTTTCCGCACTCTTCTCAATGACGCCGAGAATCTTGCTGGAGAGGTCCTCCTTTTCTGCCCTCTTCTGCGCATCACGCTGTGCCTTGAGCTGGGCCTCCAGATCCACCTTTGGTATTTCACCACGTTTGAGCTCTAGCTGGCTTTCGACGTCCCCTTCCGCAGATATCATAACTTGGTCATCCTCTTTCTCATAAAGACGGCGATCACGTTCCTCCTCCTCTTCAGCCTTACGCTGTCGTGCTCCCAGCGCGGTATCGGCGTCTCTCCCGTCTTTGTCAACGATTTCTTGATCTCCATCGTTCTTCCTGTGCTGACCCTTCTTGACACTTTCCTGGGCCTCGCTCGTTTGGGCATCCAGTGCGCCCTTGTCCGACGTGTGGGAGGGATCCGCCTCAGGCAAATCTTCGGCGGCTTCCTGCGCATCCAATCTCGATATAGGTGTCGGGTCCATGCTGTCGGCGACGCTCGTCGTCCTCGTCATGGCCGGTCTTGCCGCCACTGTAGAGATTCTGTTGCGCATACTAGAAGATTCATTGACAGTCCCGCCACCAAAACTATCCATCTGATGCGTCTTGGCAGTCTGGAACTGGAAAGACGCAGCTGAATCTCCCTTCGTCATACTCTGCCTTGGGGCCGCAGGTTTTGGACGGTCATCTTGGAAGGCGGTTTGGTCAATTCCCACAGCCGACGTGTGCCGAGATACAGGCTTCTTCGGCATGTGAGGGATAGGTTCGGACCGTGTTCTCTGGATCGGCTGTTTAGTTTCCTTGGGCTGTTCCTTTGGTTTCGGCCGGGGTTCGAGGTTGGGGTTTTGCTTGATTTCTGAGAACATGAATGTCCTTACGGGAGCATTGAAGCCCGTCGTTATGCATTCCCAAAGCCAGTCTGAGCCGACAATAGGTATGTCGTTTTCAAAGGCGAATTTCAACTTCTCCTTGCGCGTTTCCGTGATGGACTTGCAGACTAGCACTGAAGTAGTCTCGTTGAGTCTGGCTGCATACTTGGCGCCAATCTGCTTGATGGCCTTTTCTACGTGAAGAAGATCGATACCGGTGAAGCCTGCTGTGCAGATAGACAGGTCCTCGAAGCCGGAGATAGGAAACATGGGAAACGGACGGCCCAGAACATGACCATCTGGGTCGCAAAGCTCTTTGTTGTGCAAACACCGCTCGATGAAGAACTCCGTTACTATCTGGATCTTGTCGACGTGTGCTGAAGGGACCTGATAATGCGTCGAGGGCTGAGACTCCTGCGGGACAATCAGGAATCTATGGCGTGGTCTGGCCCTGAGATCTGTAACCATCTCCTCGAACAGGTTATAGGTCTTTCCGCCGAGGGAACCTATCGTCTCGGCTAGGATCTTTGTCTTCCACGGTTCGAAACCAGTCATGAAGAAGTAGCACATTGAGAAAATGCCCGCATCAGGTGCTGGCTGCACCATGGCGTCGTGAATGCCCGAGTCTTGAACCTCGATTCTCTCGCTTCTGTCGGGAGCAGAGGACTCTCCGGTGGGTTTGCTGCCGAGGATGTCGCCCCAAAGCGACTCGCGCTGGCTACTAAGCTTCATACTCGCCGTCTTTCGCAACTTCCTCTGCCCACCCTCAACGACGCCGGACCTCGACCGCTTGCCGAGAGACACCCGCCTTGGGTTGACCTTGTTCCAAGCACCCTGACCCTGCTCCTCAGGTGGCAGGGCTGGATCGAAGCACTGCTCGTCGAGAATCAAGCCTCGCTCTACAGTCTGGTCGAGCCATGCGAGGGAAACGGTACGGATACCCCAGTTACGGGCAGCCTTGAACTTCTTTCCCTCTGGCTTATGTACGATCAGATGCGACACTCGTTTCGTTAGGTCGCCAGTGTAAGTGCCACCATTGGCTTGAATTCGCTCGATGATTTGGTTACGTTCGTCGGCTACACTGGTGTCAGAACTGTGCCTCGCCGCGGATATGGGCGAACCTACGATCGTCAAAGCCTGTCATGCACAGCAACAGGCTCCCTCGCTTCGATTCGGCAGGATTAGTGGCATCGGGGAGCTCGCCGCATGTCTCCAAAGGCTTGAGTTGATGTTCGCGTTCGACAGCCGGGAAATCAATGTTGACATCCTCCATCCACAGCTTCCCTACGGCATCGATCCAGGTGGCATCCATGGCCTTGATATCGGAACGTTCCTTGGCGACATGGCGGTACTTTGGGGTGTCGTAGTCGCCGACAACGAGATGGGTTACGTCGGGGGTGAGGTCGTACTTGTGGATTCCGCCGAGCTCTTCGGTCTTTTTGGCTATTTCTGCCTGAAGCTGGTGTGAGAGATTGTCCGGGCAGAGTTCGCAGGTGGAAAGTCTCGCGGGTGGCTGAGGGGCAAATGCCATGTGCATCACGACTTACCCGCTGATCGGGAGGGATGCTGGTGCAGCAGACGACGACGCCCTTGAAGGGATGCGCAGAGTCGAAGGGAGGCTCGCTCGACTCCCGACTGTACGGAGAGTCCATTTCTATAGCATATCGTTGGAAGGCGGTATGTCGGGTGGGCTGCTTGTATTGCTGTTGGAATTGGCCGAGGATTGCCAGAGAGTGAGTGACATGCGTGAAGCTGTTTCCAAGGGCAGCGCACGGCGCGTCAAGAAAAAAAGTCGCGTCTGCTGCCTGCTCCAATCAATTAACGTCGGTGCAGCGATGGAAGTCTGGCAAGGAGGCGCTATTGGTAGACGTCATTGGGGGAGTGTGGGGCCCCTGGAGCATACTCAGTGCACCGCAGCTGCCTGAAGGCGCTGTATCTTGGCCACCAGTGATGGATCTAACATCGGGCTACCACCTTAGGTACCTACCTGGGTTCTATTGATGTGCGATGTCCTGCAACTCACGGATCATCTCAACGATACCACCTATCTTTCCTGTCTTAATGCAGATGACGATAATTCTGTCCTCACAATGGTCCTCGTATGGCTGGGTATCTCGAGGCCCTTGCAGTATGGAATCTTATTTACCCAGGTACCTCAGCTTGAAGGCTCAAATGGGTCATAAAGCACAGAGAATCGTGGTCGATTAGACACCCGTCTGAACTTCCAAGTCCTGCGTCTCCAAGGCAAGCCAAGTTTCATGATAGTGCATGGCTCTGCATAGGGACGAAGAAGGTTGAGATGAAGCAAACGGGCGGGAAGGAATAACCCGAGACTGCTAGGTGAAAGTGGTGAGGAGAGACAAAGAGACTCGAGGGGACGTTGACGGTTGGAAAGCGAGTCCCAGGCATGGAAGTCGAGTTGAAGCTCCAAGGACTTGAGCCCGATTAGGAAGGCGGGGTTCATAGGCACCTCCAGCACCAGGCTTCATTGACGGGAATTGCGGGAGGCAGGGACAGGCTGATTTCAGGCACCTCTGTGCTTCAGACACCGCTGGAGACCGCTCGCAGCACCCTGTGGCTCTCCACTGCCTTAGCGACCGACCGCTGTGACGGGAGGCAGAGCCTTAGGTTCCATCCAAGTTGACCTGACCTCTCCAGACTCCAGGGCAGGGCAGCTGCCCGAAGCAAGAAAATTGTAGGTGACCCTGTGTGCCTGTGCAGTGTGCTGCCTGCCGATGAAGGAGCTGCCCACCTGCCCCGCCTCAAACCCGTCGGCCGCTCTTACCCCACCATCTATCTCAGCCTTGCTTCGTCCCAGTCTCCAAAGTCGCAGCTCTAGCTCTTTCCTCTGCCTTCCCTTCGACCACCACATTCCGCGACAACCAACGATCGACGCCCTTCGCGACCCTTGACCTGCCTGGAACCGACATCGTCTTTCGCGGCAATCGCTACTCCAAGCCAACGTCGTCTACATCTACTGCGCCAGCGCCCGAGTCACCAACCCACACCGTCGCAATCTCCTCTTGTCGGTAAAGAGAACGGCTGCGTCACGCGATATCCCCAGAACCTCACCTCCGCCCCTCGGGATCGAGACCGAATCGATACGACAGACTTGGTGGAACCACCGCAGCCACGATGCCGCCCTCGTCAACCCAGAAGGCTTTGGCGACCCAGTTCGTGCAGTTGACTGGTGCTAGTGACAGAACCGCACAACGGGTACGTTCATCTCCCACCGAGAAACATCCCAACCGAGTCTTGTCTCGCTCTCGTCCCTCGTTCGCGCAGCCCCTCAGCCTCTCCCCCACTGCTGGAGAACCCCTCATCGTCCTACCCGACGTTGCAAGACGCAGCCCATGTCTGCTACCTACCTTACCGGAGGAACGTCGGTTGCTGCCGTGCTTTGCAACGTTGTGTCGCGCTGTCTTGCGCCATCTAGACGCTGCGCTTGGATGGGCACCGAGGCCACCTTCTCCTTGGCGGGGGAGGGGCAGACGGGAGACTATGGCGAATCGATGCAACTCTTGAATGCTGGATGAAATGCTGACTGTCGACTCACCAACAGTACCTGAAGAACTCCGGCTACAAGATCAACGAGGCCGTCGATGCGTAAGTCATCCTCTCCGTGTTCGAAATGGCTTTTCTTTTCGTCTTGCACGTCGCTTTTGTATCCCTCTGTTTCGTCTCTCGCTTCGGTGCCTGGATGTCTTTGCCCGGTTACGCCGCCTGCCAGTGGTCTTTTACCGCTCTTTTAAAGTGGTTTCCGAAGCATCCATCAATCGGACTGAAGAGCGCACCGGCCCTTCTCGGGGCAATTTGGCCTGCAGAGCAGCACGCCGCGCATGGATACGGACCGCACCTTGCTGTACCTCACGCTACCTTGCCTTGTCGGCGGCTCGACCACGTTCTGACTGAGGTACCCATTGTGGGGGAACATGCGGCCTTCCCGCCCACTCACTGCGCCGAAGCGCTGCTTTTCCGGGTTCGATAACGCTGCCGTTGCGCTGCGCTTGCTGGACAATGCTCCTGCACCCAAGAGGTCGCAGCCCAGTCCCTTTTCGGGGTCACATACCGTCCACACAATCGAGAGAAAGGCCGAATCGACGCCGATTGTCAATGGTTCCTGAAACATTCAATCTGCGCTTAGAATGGCCCTTAAGTCGACGAACTGCCGTGGCAGCCGCCACTCAGGCTTGTTTTGACTAGCCAGCTCCTGTCTTTCCGTCTTAATTGACACCGGCGCTTCAACTCACGGACTGGCCCGGCTGCCAACCAGCTGCCACCCATCACCGGCGATCACGAAAGTTCGTCGAAAGGGGGGCCCAGTCGACACTCCCGCTGCCCTTCCGAACCTGCCGTTTGCAAGTCTGCAAATAACACAAACTCTATACGGTTCTCCGGTGATACCGTATTCTCAGCCTTATAACTCATCGCCCTGCGGCTCGTCTTGTGCTACACCGGCTAGCTTGCTGCTGAATTCTGCCAAACAACCGACGCCGCGCGATCCAGCGTTTATGAGAAGATGGGATGGGACGGTGTGAAGCGCGCATCTAAAAGCATGTTTTCTTCAAAACGAAAAGGGTCCAAGAACAGCCCTGTTTGTGAGGAGAAGAAACATTCCGGGTACTTGAATTATTTTCGACTTCCTGAGCAAAGTTGCCAGTCATGTCTCGTTTCCCATGTCGTCAGCGCTTCGAAGCTGCTACACGTTGTCGACGTCTTTATTGAAAATCTCCACCACGTCTGAACGAGAACAACAAGCTAACGGGTCTGTCTATAGCTACTTCTCTGGCACCAGTGGCACCACCACACCCACAACCTCAGCACTCGATACGTCTTTGGGTCAGATGTTCGACAAGCTTCGTGGTAAGGGTAAACCGATCTGCTCTCGGTTCGAATTCGCTAACTTAAGACCTAGATGATTCAAGAGATGAGAAGGACACGATGGGTGTTGAGTCGACCATGGCCTATCTGGAGAATCTTGGCGTAGACCTCGAGAACGCCGAGATGCTTGTGGTCGCAGAGCTTCTTCAGTCGCCATCTATTGGCGCGATTACGAAAAAAGGCTACATTGATGGCTGGAAGACAACCGGGTATGTTCTCACCGCGCACATCTCATGGCTGCTACCCTGACATTGTCACTCATGCCATTGAAAATCATGGCCACGCTCTGCAGCTCTTTACTAATAAGTATGCAGGTCCGCGACGCGTCAAGCGCACGCCGCGCACGTCAAGTCTCTGGTCAACACACTCGCCACTGATCCCGCCTACTTCAAAAAGGTTTATCGCTACACCTTTGTCGCTAGCAAGGAGGAGAACCAGAAGGCGCTAGCTCTCGACACAGCAAAGGTCTACTGGAGCGTCTTGTTCTCGCCACCAGGCTGGCAATGGAAGACCAAGTCTCATGATTGGCTTGAGTTGTGGTCATCATTCCTTGACGAGAAGTGGACTCGTTCTGTCAACCGCGACATGTGGAACATGATTCTCGAGTTCGCCACCAAGACTATGTCCGACGAGACCTTGTCCTTCTGGAACGAGGATGGTGCCTGGCCGAGCGTCATTGATGACTTCGTGGCTTGGTGCAGAGAAAAGGGGGTTGGAAAGGCCGATTCCGCTCTTATGGACGTTGACGCTTAGAAATCGGAGAAGAAGAGGAAGACGCCTAACTGCCAAGAACCTCTGCTTGTACAGAAGGACAAGCTGAAGAATACGAGGTCATTGAGAGCTCAAAAACGCGTCAAAGCCTACGCCATAGCCCACGGTTTCACAGTCGAAGGTTATGCAAGCCCCGAAAGCTCCTGGTAGAGATAGATGTCTGTCATCGCGCGTATCAGCGGGGCATGGTTGACTTGGCGAACATTCATACTCCATACAGAAATAGGATCAGCTGTCCATGGGCGTTGGACGCTGCTCACGTTGGGAGCGGGCTGCATCGGATTCCAGCATTAGCCAGTACACAGATATGACTCACGAACTTCAGATTGATTAGTATAGTACACACCGCCGCTCCTGCGCTTCTGATGTATGCTTGGAGATCATTTCTTCTATTTTGTAGTTTCGTGCTACGTAGTTGTATACTCCGCGCTGTGGTCGGTTTAATACAGGCCATCAAACACCCGGCGCTGGCTCGGGGATACTCAATATCATACATCCTCCACCGGTTTTAAGGCTCTATGTCTCGAGAACTTCTCGCGAATCAAAGACCGCTATCCTCCTACTCGTCCTTGAATTCGTTCCTCTCGTCTTCATGCCTCTAATGGCGTCCATCCCACTTGACATCACCGAAGCGGGCGGCGGTCTGGAGCTTGCCGTCACCGAGCTTGACGTGTGCGGTACGAATGACGCGGGGATCGAGGTTGATGGTGTTGCGCATGTCGGAGTGCGTGGCGGACGATGCGTCGTAGCGCATGACGAAGTAGTGGCCCGACTTGTGCTTCATCTGCGCCTTGGAGACGGGGCGGGGGAGCTGGAAGACGCCCCAGTTGGCCATGCCACGGATGACGCCGCCGTTGCGGAGGATGATTTGGCCGGCGGTGAGGGCGATTCTATGGTAGGTAAATGTTAGGACGTATTGAGAGGTGGGTTGAGGAGGAAGAGTAGAGTCAAGATCGTGGGGCGGCGGTAGTGCGGTTCGGAGGGGAGGGGGGGTTTGGTCGCATACTCTTTCACCTCGGCGAGGTTGCCCGGACGGACCTGATGGAGATGTTAGTCGCTGGATTGAAGCATGAAGTGCGTCGGGAAGTGGAGGGCTTACGATTCCTACGAGTTCGTACAACATCTTGTGGTCGACATTGACGATACTGCGGTTGAGTCGAGATGCGGACGGAGCTTCGCGATGGCCAAATTATTTCGGAGGCCCTGCGCCACAGGTCTGGAATTTTCCGATCGCTGAATGTGGCTTGTGACGGTGTGGGGAGGAGCTTCAGCCACGACTGTGTGGCGCGTGATGGGTACGGATCATCCGCACTGTCCCCGCGGTCGATTGAGCCAATCCAGCTGATTCAATTGTCATCAGCGATTCGAAGTCTGAATGTCACTGAAATTTTGGCCCTCAGTGACGGAGCAAGGTTGGTTATTTTTGTTAACAAGGCCATGACAGCCAGTTCTAGTCGTACATGCATATCCTACATAGCTAGTCCCTTGATATTACAGTCCTCCATAATTGGCTTAAATTTGTTGCTTGCTCGTGGCGCGCCACAGGCGCCATGCCAGCTTCCAGCTGGCCTTGACGGCGAATGGATCGAAGTTGCTCGCCTCGAGGTTCGTGAGGTACTCCTGCGCAGGAATAGCCTCCAGCAGCACGCCAAACCCGCGGCGAATATCTCGCTGCACGTCGTCCTCCTGCTCTTCCTCGTACACGTGCTCCTCTTCACCCTGGTGCTCAAAGTCATGCCCCGCATCCTGGCCCGCCCGCAGATTCTTCAGCATCTCGCGCGCCGTGATGAGGTGGTCGTTCGCCCTGGTCGCGACCTTGAACACCGCGTCCTGGAACCCCTCCGCCTCGGGTCCGTACCTGAATACATCCTCCTCTCGAAGGTTCACCTCCGACATGACATCCAGCGGCAGCAACAAGACCGGGTCCCGCGGCCGCGGAGGCTCCGCTCCGGATGGCGTGTGCACCTGCGTCTGCTGCGGCGCCGCGAGCACGGGGATGCCCCTCAGTGTCGCGACGATCCCGCACGCCTTGCCGATGTGGCTCGCGAGGTGGTCAACCTGCATCGAGCGCAGCGGCATCGCGGAGAGGACGGCGTACATGAGCGTCGAGTACGTGTTCTCGGCGTACTCCTCGAGCGCGGCCAGCGAGGCGAACGGGCGGTTGTCCATGTGCTTCTCTCTCGTCTTGATGACCCTCTGCGCCCAGAAGCGGATGGAGCTCGCGGTGCTGCTGCGGGAGCGCGCGCGCAGGTCCTGGAGGGCCTGGTGGAGGAGGACGCAAATCGGCTCGGCGGGCGGCGTGCCGGCGAAGGTCTTGTCGATCGACTCGCGCCAGAACTGCATGCGCAGCTGGCCTATGACCGGGTTCGAGACGACTTCGGGGAGGCGGACGAGTTCGAGGTTGAGGGCGCGCAGGGCGAGGTACGCATCCTGGGCCCGGGGGGAGAGGAGTCGGTAAACTAAAAGGGCATCGTGGTGGCTGTGTCTGGGTGTTGTCAGCGAGGTTGCTACCCGCTGCTGATGGGAAAGAGGCGATTGCACTTACTGAAGCTGCGACTGGCAATACTTCCTTGCCTTGACGACGTCTGCGTCGGTGATGATGCCCCTGGCTCCCCGCGGAGGGGTCTGTACGAGCCTTCTCAGGCCATGGCCAACGATGCGTGTTCGATTCATTCAGGAGAATGCGCTGTTGTAATGCGCCATGTCGGTGCTGCTTCTTCAATCTGAAAATCGCAGCTTGACGGCGGGTGGGTCTTCTTTACAGTGCGGTGCAGCAGGGGCGACGGGATGCGCAAAATGCCCGAGTCAACCACTTTTTTTACGGCGTACTAACCCAATTATGACGTCTTGCAGAGGGATGCTTAAGTGGCTTACATAAGGTGTCACGCAAACACGTGATGACCCGACGCGGTCAGTCGCGCTGACTGATTCGCCTCGCGTCTCCATTCTCTGGAGCTGGGTTGAGCGTACGTTTGGTCGCCTGTTTTGCAACTGTGAGCCTGCCACTTGGAAGGACAACTTGGGGGCAGTTCTAGATCTACAATGGATTATACGGGCTCTCCCGAGCCTCCGGCCAAGAGGAGACGCTTCTTTTCCGACGATGATGCCTTGAGCCACCACTCGAGTCCGGCGCTGCCCACCCCGCCGACACACCAGAAGCAGCGATTCTTCCAAGATGTCGACGACGATGACAGGGCGCAGATCAAGAGCGAAGATGCCGAAGCGCCTTCATCGCCATTGAAGTCACGCGGACCGCTGGTCGAGCAGCCCATCGAAGATGCCTCCAACCGCGCTGCCCCTCCTCCGTCCGATCTCCAGCGCGAAGAGTCCGCCATGACTTTCGACCAGGAGATGTTCGAGAGCTTCGTGGGCGACAAGGTTGCTGCGGATGTTCTGGATGTTATACGCGAGAACTGTGGGAACAACTTGGAGCGCGCAGTCAACATGTACTTTGACGGCACATGGAAGAACTTCAAGAAGAAGCCTCCCTCGGTCAATGCTTTCGCCAGACCATCCCCCGCCGCCACCATATCGACCGCACAAGACGTCCCGATGGAAGATTCACGGAAACCGATCATTCGTCGAAGCATGCCCGAGTCTCGATACATTGGATCTCTTGGTGTCGAGGGCTGGGCTACGCGCAGCGGTGCCAACCTTCTCAAGCATGGCGACGTTGTCAAGATTGACAGGCAAAAGATCCAGCCTCCCAAGGCCACACGCGTTACAAAGTTTGGCGTCACGACTGTCGCCCCTCGTGGCGGATCTGCTGCCGCTAGACGTGTAGATGTCTTGGTGCGATTTACGACGAGCAGCGGCATGGAGATTGGGAGATTGGCGAAGGAGACGGCGGAGTGGGTATCGACATTAATGGACCAAAAGATGTGTCGCTTCGAGGGCACATGTGTCTACGCCCCTGAAAGGCTACGGACGAACGACACGGTCTTCATCCAACTCAAGTGCCACCTGCTGGCTTCGGCATTCCACAGTCCCGGGTTCAAGATCGCAGAGAACAGGGCGGCGGGGTTTTTTGAAGAGAAGGAGTCCACAGAAGAGAAGGAACTTCGGTTGCGACAGGTCGCTTTGGTCAAACTCCTGCACGAGATCAACCTCGAACCCACGAGAGTGAACTCGGCGGCATCGAAGAACGCGAAGAACCAGAGACAAGGATTGCTGCAGGCGGCGGAGATGGATGAGAAGAAGGAGAAGGAAGCCACAAAGGCCACAGCCAAGGAACCGGGGTCTTCCCCTGGCTCTGACGAGCAAGAAGACGGCGAGGAGCTGGAGCAGGACCAGCTAGACGCGCTGTACCGGAAGGCTCAGTCGTTTGACTTCAATACACCAGAGGCGGAGCCGGCGGATACGTTCGCGATGGACCTGCGGCCATACCAAAAACAGGCATTATACTGGATGATGACCAAAGAGAAGGATCTAAAAAGCAACCGTGAGCCCAGTATGCATCCTCTATGGGAAGAGTATGCCTGGCCACTCAAGGACACCGACGACAAGGATTTGCCTCAGGTACAGGACCAGCAGCACTTCTACGTTAACCCGTACTCAGGCGACATGTCACTGGACTTCCCCGTTCAAGAACAGAACTGCCTAGGCGGTATACTTGCCGATGAGATGGGTCTCGGCAAGACCATTCAGATGCTCAGTCTCGTCCACTCGCACCGGTCCGATATCGCTCAACGAGCCAAGGCGGAGGGCGGTGCCCCTGCGTCTGTCAACGAGCTGCCCAGACTTGCTTCAAACTCATCCAACGTGCTCTCAGCGCCATGCACGACGCTCGTTGTGGCGCCCATGTCACTCCTGGCGCAGTGGCAGAGTGAGGCTGAGAAAGCTTCAAAGGAGGGCACTCTCAAGGCCATTGTTTACTACGGCAACGAGAAGGCCAGCAACCTTCAGGCAATGTGCTGCGAGGCTAGTGCTGCGTCTGCCCCTGACGTGGTCATCACCAGCTATGGAGTTGTCCTCTCCGAGTTCAATCAGGTGGCCGCCAAAAAGGGGAACAAGTCCGACCATACCGGTCTGTTCTCTCTCAACTTCTTCCGCGTTATTCTTGACGAGGCCCATCACATCAAGAATCGACAGTCGAAGACAGCTAAGGCTTGCTACGAGATATCCGCTGAGCATCGCTGGGTTCTGACTGGAACGCCAATCGTCAACAAGCTGGAGGACCTCTTCAGTTTGGTTCGCTTCCTCCGCGTTGAGCCATGGAACAACTTTTCGTTCTGGAAGACCTTCATCACTGTTCCGTTCGAGTCGAAGGATTTCATGCGCGCACTAGATGTTGTCCAGACGGTGCTTGAGCCGTTGGTCCTCAGACGAACCAAAGACATGAAAACCCCAGACGGCGAGCCACTCGTTCCTCTTCCACCGAAGCATGTCGAGATTGTTGATGTCGAGCTAGGCGAGACAGAACGAGAAATTTACGACTACATCTTCACACGAGCAAAGCAATCGTTCAGGGAGAATGTTGAAGCTGGTACCGTCATGAAAGCCTTTACCAGCATTTTTGCCAACATTCTGCGGCTTCGTCAATCATGTTGTCATCCCGTCTTGGTGAGAAATAAGGAGCTTGTCGCAGACGAGGCGGAGGCTGGCGCGGCTGCTGACCTAGCTGCCGGTCTTGCGGACGACATGGATCTTGGGTCGCTCATTGAGCAATTTTCAGCCACTGTATCCGAGTCTGAGTCGAACCCCAATGCATTCGGTGCGCACATACTGGGACAGATTCGCGATGAAGCGAAGAATGAGTGTCCTATCTGCGCGGAGGAGCCCATGGTCGAGCAGACCGTCACCGGATGCTGGCACTCAGCCTGCAAAAAGTGTCTTTTAGACTACATGAAGCACCAGACCGATAGGCATAAGGTCCCTACCTGTCCTAATTGCCGAGCGGAGATCAACTATCGCGACCTTTTCGAGGTTGTCAGACACGACGATGACCCTGACATGTTCCAAAAGTCGAAAATCAGTCTGCAGCGCCTGGGCGTCAATAACTCATCGTCCAAGGTGGTCGCCCTGATTAAATCTTTGCGCGAACTGCGGAAGGAGCAGCCGCGTGTCAAGTCAGTCGTTTTTAGCCAGTTCACGTCGTTCCTGACGCTAATCGAGCCGGCGCTGGAGCGGGCCAACATCAAATTTCTGCGCCTCGACGGTACCATGGCTCAGAAAGCCCGCGCTGCGGTGTTGAACGAGTTTCAGGACTCCAAGACCTTCACGGTGTTGCTCATCAGTCTCCGCGCGGGTGGTGTGGGACTCAACTTGACGTCGGCGAAGAGAGTATACATGATGGACCCATGGTGGAGTTTTGCGGTGGAGGCGCAGGCCATCGATCGTGTGCATCGCATGGGACAAGAGGACGAGGTGAAGGTTTATCGGTTTATATGCCATGGAACTGTGGAGGAGAGGATGCTCCGTATCCAGGAGCGGAAGAAGTTCATGTGAGTTTCTCTGTGATTCGGTGAATTTGCTTCTGCTAACTTCTTTCAGTGCGACTTCACTTGGCATGATGAGTGATGAGGAGAAGAAGCTTGCTCGTATTGAGGATATCAAGGAGCTTCTTAGCTAAACGGGCGACTTTGGATAATAACGCTCATGGCTGTTATGTACGAATAATTATGGTGCTGGGCGTCTAACGCACTCAGGATAACACGCGACGTGTCGATGAAGATGACATAGATAGCATACGTATCCTTCCGTCGAAAAACCCAAGATGGTAAGACACGGTATATAAAAGCTAAAAAGGGCCTTACTCGGTCAAAGACATGGTCTCCATTGTGCCCATTGTGCAGCATGCCACGACGCTTTGAGGAGGTGAAGTGAATTATTGGCAACAAAGGGCGCCGAAGTCCGAGGTTGTGAAAGACCTCTGCACCTTACTTGATTAAATATCGTCGAAAGGATTCAAATAAGATGTAAATAGAAAAGAACGCCCGAAGCCGGTTCGGTAACGCTTGTTGCAGACCTGCCTTCCTAGATCGTGTAGGTTAACTTGGCCCAGCGTCGAAATCAATCACCTCACCTTCACCACCCATACGGCAACAACAGACCTCGTTACGTTACGAATACTCACCCGGCACCTCTGGGTTATTCCACGCGACACCTGCCCGAAGATAAATCGAAAAACGCGAGTGCGTACCTCGCACTTCGCCTCAAACCAAACTCACCTGCGCACCTCACCACCAACTTCATCCCCGCATCACACACCAAACCCACCAGAACACGAAGAAAGCAGCAGACGCAGGTCATTTGAAACAAACACAACCCTTCACGCCGTCAGAAATATTTTTTGCGGTTCTTTACGGAACGGACGATGTTTAACAGCAAGAAAGAGGACGGGGGCCTACTGACTTGACGACTGTCTCACCCGGTCGACTCACGCCCGCGGCGCAGTGAATCACATGAGAGCAGGCGCGAAAACCACAACCAGAGGCCGCCATCGCCGCATGACCTAAAATTTAGGCACGAGTTGCACTCTGGCAGGCGGGAGCTAAACAGCACCACGAGTTTTTCGGTGCGAGTCACGAAAGAACAAAAAGTCTCGAAGGCCTCAAAAAGAATTTTCCCCTGCTTCTTCCTTTTCTGGGTTGGAGAGAAATTTCCCAAAAAACAAATTTCGATCACTACGCAGATACTATCTACATTCGCTTGTACAAATACACCCACCATCGACAGCGCTGCGCTGCAGCAGCAACACCACAGCAGCCTAACAACTATGGATGTACTCCTCCGTACACTTACACGCCGCAACACGTCCCCGCCCCCCCGCGACGGCGGCGGCGGACGCGGCCGCAACCGCACACGAAGAGATGATGGTGGCGGTCACAGCAGGCAATTCGAGCTTATTCTAGAGATGCTTGCGAAAGGTCTCGTCGAATATGCCGTGCGCAAGTACATGCCCGGCCAGGGCGGCGAGCGGGACAGGGGCGGCCATGATGATCGGGTGAGGGCCAGGGGCAGGGACGACGAGGAGAGACACCGGGGCGGTGTTCCGAACATGGATGCCGACGTGCTAGAGACCATAGGGAAGGGCATTCTGGCCAAAGCTATGGAGAAGTTTGGCGGCGGAGCGGAGGAGGAAAGAGCGGGCGAGAGGAGTGGCGGTGGTGGTGGTGGCAGTGGTAGTGGACGAGAGAGGACGAGAGGCGGGAGTTTGGATCGACATGCGAACTCGCGAGCACTCTCTCGCGAGGATCGGGGAGATGGAGAGAACGGCGGACAGCGGAGACGGGGGCAAAGCGAGCACGGTCGGAGGGGTTCACCGGATCGGGAGCCGAGACATCGTGACGAGCAGCAGCAACAGCGGCGGCATCGTCGACAAGGCCATGGCTGGACGGATTACGGCCCGTTGAAGACAGAGTTGGAGGCGCTTTCGAATGCCATTATCTCGTTGAATGAGAGGCAGCCCGGACACGCCGACTGCGAGTTCTACGATGCGTTCACGGAGAGGTCGGGCAATGTGCAGGAGAAGATTGGGGCGGTTATGGTCAGAATCCGGGAGAGGGAGGAGAGGCGGGAGGAGAGAAGGGAACGGAGAAGAAGTTGATGGTCTGCTCGGGAGCAAACTACGTTGGATGTGTTTTGATATGAGATTTGCTTCTACGTGCATAGGGGCGGGAATACCCAATGGTTTCTACAAGCATGGAGTTTGCAGATGGGGTGACGTAGACCCCGGGTTTCGGATCTTGGCGGCTGGCAGATACCCGTGATGTTTGTAGGATGGTATAGATAGTCTTTCCCCCCATTCCCGTTCGTGTTTGGGGGGGAATAGAGTCAGCAATGGCCATTTGCATCATATGAAGAGAGGTGACTGGATACCGGAAGGCGGATGTGTGACGTTACGCTGCGGGCTCCGGTGGTTTGGGACCGGCTTTCCGTCTGCTGGGTTTGTGCATGTACATGAAACGAACTTCAGATTGTAGGAATTGGAGCATGTTGATTGTTGATTGTTGGCGCTTCAGGTATGATACCGGCATCAGGTTCACAGTTGCGTTTCGGTATGTCATCAGCAGGCTGTGATGGTGTGAAGACTTAAGACTCATAATACGCCATGCCACGATCTTTGAGATGTAGGGCAGAATTCCGATGTTGGCGACTTGAACGAGAAGCAAGAAGCCAGGTATTTGGTCACACGATGAGAATGAATATCATCGGGCTTTCCTACGCTCAAAGTTGCCCGTATCGTCATGGCCCCTATCCCTCGTCAACATATCGACACGACCACTACATTACACAGACTATCTCGCCGCGACGCAGAAGGTGGACGAGTAGCAGGCTGGCTCGTCGGCTGTCTCCTAGCAGCTGTATTCGCGTGCGCCATCATCTATTACTGCTTCAACTGCCACTTCTCACCCAAAAAGAAGACCAAGAAAGGAGACCACGAGCATCATCACAAATCGCATAAACGCCCAATGATGCACCACGCACACCCCACGACACGGGGACATACTCATGGACATGCCGCCTTCGCACACCGCGACGAAATCCCACATACTCACAGGTGGACCCATCATCACCACAGACGAGCTCACCATCACCATCAAAAACGCCCAAAGAAGAAGGCTAAGTCCAAGAGGAAGACAAAGGCTAAGAAGAAGACCAGTAAAAATGGTCGCGGCAAATCTCGCGGGGTCGAGGTGAGGTTCATGCCGATGCCGCCGATGGAGATGCCCATGGGGGTTGGCATGCCAATGGCTCCGGCACCGGTGGCCGGTATTGGTATGGGAATGGGGCTGGGCGGTGTTGGCATCGGGGTCGGCATGGGGGTGATGGGTGAGGATTTCATCGATTACGGGCCGCCGCCTGGGGACATGGACCCAGGGACAGAGATCGGCTGGGGTGTTGATCCCATGTTCCCGCTGCAGCGATTTATGGATGACAATTATTCTGATGCTGATGACGACATGGAAGTGGGCTGCAACGAATGCTGCTATTCGTTCTTTGATGCTCTTTGCGGTGTTCAGCCCGGGAGCCGGGACCTGAGGAGGGAGGCAGCTGGTGATGGGCCGATACCCCTGGATGACAATGAGATGGCGGCTGATTGATGCAGCCGTTTTGAGGCAGGTGGGATACTCCGATTCATGGGGATAAGAATAGATCTGAACTGTTCATAGAAGTAGCTCGTGGTTTGGACTGTGAAGATGTTTGCTCGAATGAGGGATGCAAGAGGGTGTTTAGGTGTTTGGAAGATAAAAGGCTGCAATCAATTGGCAAAGAAAGCGACAAGAAAACGTAGCAATCGACTGTACATGGCTGTTTTCACCGGCGCCTGGTATCGCCGTTCATATCTGCCGTCAAACTCCTGCTCAAAGCAAACTCCTGGCCCAAACAACGACCTAACTTACATCATGTCAGTGTACACAAGCATCAGAAAGACCTGCAATGATATCAGCACAAAGGAAGGCTTCTTTCGTAGGCTGTTGACCAACATATTGATTGTCCTGCACTCAACGCCACGCTTCACGAAACATCAAAGACGGCCATATCACTCTTTATCCGCAGGTGCAGCAGCAGGTGGAGGAGGTGCCGGGGAATCGGCCGGGGGATCGGCCGGAGGGTCGGCAGGGGCTGCGGAAGGTGGAGCTGACGGCGGCGGAGGCGGGCCCGGAGGCGGTGGACCGCTCGTGGAGGAGCTCTTGGAGCTTCTGTTGGAGCTTCTGTAACTGACGGTCTTATGATAGATATGACGGCGCTGGCGGCGTCGGCGACGACTGATGCGGTTGAGGGATTGTCGGTAAAAGTAGAGGAAGGCGATCGAGCCGAGGATGAAGATTAGAATGGCAACCCCGACTGTAACACCGACTGTGATATTGGTAGTCTTGTTCCCTGCAATTCCGACCTGTCTCTTCGTAAGAGGGGCCGAAAGACCAGGAGCCACAACATTTGTCCAACGTACAACCGGTGGCGAACGCCTCTCAGCCTCAGACCCGGAGGCTCGGGGGAGTGGAAGTGGGATGTACATCTAGGTCGACGAGGGGGGTGGCGTGCTTTTGGCAGCGAGGTGAATATGAATGGACTAGAATACAACAGGATAATTACCGAGTTACAACGTATGGACACCACGAATGTAGAAAAGAAACATTTTGAAACATGCTGTGTAAAAGAAAACAAACAAAGACGGCTGCACGATGCCTCGTTGAGGAGCGAGAAGCATATTTAACCTTGGGTTTGCCTCTAGGAAGAGCGGCACGGGCACATGGATGGGCGCCGGACGTGCCCATTGGGATCTCGCGTGAGTTGATGAGCATTCCGTGATGCTTCTGAGAGGTTGGAAACGGGGAGGAGATATGCAAGAGTGGCACTGCGCAGCGAATGCGGAGGTGGAGGGAGTGTAAGAGTGTGTATCCGCGTCCAAACAAGAACAAGATGCAGCCGGCCAAAGGCAGGCTGGCCACGATTTTGCGTGCCGCATGCAGTCGCCAAACCAATGGATTCATTGCAGGCGCGACCATGGCTCCCTCATGCAGCGGTTCCCGCACTCGTCGGGCTGTCCACAGCCCAAACTGGGGGTGTTCCTGCTGGTGGTGTCGTGGGGGAGTTGAGGGCTGCCAGTCGCGTCAGGTGAGGCTATCGAGCTGCAATGGGCTGATGCCTTGGGGTTGACTGCAGCAGTTGCACTGGCAAATCTGCCGGATCGCCTCCTTCGTGTAGACCCAGTAGTCGCCAATATGAATGCAGAGGCGACATGAGAATGAGAACTGAGGAAATGACGGACGTGCTCGCCACGAATGCTTGAATCGTGAAGCCGCCGTTGGGCATCAAGACGATGGAAGGGTCAATGGGCCGCCATCGTCGCGGTAAGCGTGGGATCGATCATGGCGTTCCGAAGCGGACGGGTCTAGTTGAAGCTTCTTTGATGGAGCAGTGGAGTATCCTGTCCTCTTCCATGGCTTCGGAAGCGATGCTGGACGATGTTGACAAGGGGCAGAGGTGATGAAAGTCATGGATGGCGCATTAGGAGGAGAAGGGGTCAAGCTGGCGATGCAGTTTACGTTGGCGTGCTATCTTATCGGGGCATTGAGCGCCTGACTAAGCTCCCGTAGCGTGCGCTGTATCCGTCAACACCTGGCTGTGTGGGCTGTTGTTCTTCCCTAGGTTCTGTTCTCTCCAACATCACCTTCCTCCTGCATCGCTTCCACCACCCGATGGCGCTTGATTGAAAGCATGACCGGCAAGCACCGGCTCCCTTCAGCATGTTCGATGCTGACATTGCCGGATCGAGACAGCTGCACCTCCCCAACCTCAATGGCAACCCAACGGCCCTTCTCCTTCAATTGATTAAGGTCCCTTTCCGAGAAGACAGGGCGACTGTGCAGCTGTGCTACCAGCCACTCGGCCTACACCACGACATGTCGCCTGCAGCTGCACCCTGCATCCTCTCGCCTCCAAACCTATCGGGCACCAACATTGCCTGGGGAAAGAAGACAATTCATCTTACAGTATCTATCTGTCTTATCACACTGGAAGCTGCACTCGGCAAGTGCCATGTGTTTCCCATGTACCATGACTTGCAGCGAGGGCCGTTGTCAGGTTGTAGGTGCCGTCGGAGACGTACCGAGACAATGAGCTCCTTATTTTCGTCGCGGCTGCGATTCTCCTTCAACTTGCAATCTGAACCGGGCTAGCATCTATTCCTCCACAAGTATGTCCCTCTCGACGATGAATTTTTGGACAAAGATGCAATGCTTCTATCAACAACAGGCAATGCTGTATCAGAGGCCCTCGCTATTGTGGGAGAAAGGCAACAAAGCCTGCGAGTTACCCAATTCCTCCATTACCCTGAAGAACCCAAAGACAATGGCTCGTATCACCTCTTCAGGCCTGCTCTGGGCACTTTCGAATGCCTCCCTTACAAGTCATAGACACTGGTGGTTTGCGGTCGTGGCGATGAAATCAGAATACTCGAGGTGAAAAGGGTCCTTGCTGGCCATTCTTAAAGGCGACATGCTCTTGCTGTGTTATCTTTTCGTTTTCCACTTTTGACCATTTTCGACAGCGCAGTTTCACTAGTCTTCTTTCTTCCTCGACTACTGACTGCTGCGACAATGTGTATCTTCTTGAGCAGACACTTTTCCTGCCAGGCCAACGGCGCCGTTGACACCCACACTCATCAATACCTCGTCCGCTGCGCGAATCCCCTCTACGAACTCTGTATCAAACCAGAAGTTCTCTCCGTGTGTGACGAAAAATACTCCTTCCCCTGCCATAACTGTACCGGGAAATTCGTGGAGCCCGTCACGAAGCCATTGTCACGCAGATGGCAAGGCCCTTTATCAGGAGCGCCGACGGGTGTCAACCCGCGAAGTGCACAAGAAGAGGAGGCCACCATGTCTTACGCACAAGCGTTGTGCGACATCATGATAACATCAACAGTCCCAAGATGGCCTATTATCCCCGCCGATGAGGACCATCTCCAACTTTACCGCACGTCGAAGATGGAAATGGCTTGCCGCTTCAGCAAGGATCATTTCGACAAGGGTGGCCTATGCGATTGCAACAGAACCAACATGGAGCCGGAGCTACACAATATTGCCGTAGCAATGCGACAGACTGTTGCTCGAACCTATCTTTACCCCAGAGAAGGCACCCATCCCACTCCAGTGCGCGTTAGAGACAAAATAGTCTACGTCAACGAACAAAAGAAGGAATACGCGTGGGACGATCCGGTGAACGCAGGCCACACTTTTCGCGATGAAGCAATGACGAAGATGGCAGGGCAGCCTGACTTGAGCCAGCTCAATCACCTGAAGCGGCCGACGTCGGTCGGTGAGATCCAGGTCATCCCTTTTTTCATGGACATTTGGGACAACGACAAAGCGCACATAATAATGAGCCAAAGCATGGAACATGATTGGAACATGAAAGAAGGCGGCATCGAAGCATGGTACGAAAAGTTTCTCGGCCACTACGGGAACGAATATGACTCTGTCAAGGAGATCGAGTTGAATTTCCGTATGCGTCTCATCAACACAGCAAAGAACTTGGTAATCAACGACTGTGGTCTCACGTTCCTGCGCATGTTCCAAGTCATGCGCATATTCAAGAATATCTTATTCTTCGAAATGGAGGATTGGGGCAAAGATCCTCAGCTCACGCCGGCCTGCGCGAACAAGCTTGCTGAACTCTGCAGGCAAGGCGCACGCCCGATGCCCGAAAGGAAACTACTTTTCGGCGAACCTGTGGGGTTTGGCGGTGATGCCTGGTTCGACCAGCTGCGGATGCTAGGGATGCATCATTATTTCCACCGAAACCGCTCGCTCCATCGGGAAGACGAGCTTGCGAGCGCGGCGGCGATACAAAATACTGTGATACCTTTGTCAGAGGAGGAAATCGCTGCGCTTTCAGACGAGGACAGGGAGTGTGCTATCTGTGAAGAGGAGATGGGATGGCCTTTGGAAGGCCATGCGGCGATGCGAATCAAATGCCCTTCTAGGCACCGGGTTGGCATGAACTGTTGGATGAAAACTTGTCGACTGAAACGGCTTTCAGAGAGAGGCCGAGACATAAATTGCCACTCCTGTGCTGACTTCAAGGTGGGAGAGTGGCATGCGGTCGAACCACGAGATCGGGTTTTCGCCGTAGATGTCAGAGATGGTTATTTTGACAAGAAGGCTCAGCTGGAGTGGGCGATGTACCGCACCGTCTACCGAGATGAAGTCATGGAGCCCCAGGCTATTATCTTTGACTCATATACTTTAGGCTGGGGTGGATATCCTACTCATAAAGATCATCGAGATGTCTCTGATGGGTCGTATTGTACGGCTGTTGAGGCGGCTCACCTTCACGGCGATGCTTGGCGGCAAAGCATGCGTCCATGGAATCCAGCACCAGAAGGAGTATAGGACATGGAGTGTATACGGAATTGTGGTATACTAAAGGAATCACATATCTTATGTGATCAGAATCAGGTTTTGACAACGAATAGAACTTGGGAAATGTGATGCGGCAGTCTAAGAGCCTGCGGGAGTTTAGTTCAGACCAATGGAATGAGATTACACGGACAGTGAAAACCTGGATAAAACTTCAGACAACCAGAAGTATGCACAAAAACATAATATAACGGGTGAGGGTCACCGCTCTTAAGGCGGTTACAGAACACATCACACGCCATTTTGCGAGACTGAATCTCGAGTTACTCCATCGCTACGTTGAGTCATGCCGCGTACTTTGCGAAGAAAGGCTCAGCCCTCCTCTGCTCCTCCTCAATCACCGCAGCATGCCTCTCGGACCTCGGCCGGATCGTGATCGGAAACTTCTTGGGCGCGATCAGGAACCCGTCCGTGTACGCCGTGCCGACGTCGACATCCACCTCCCCCTCCCCGGGCGAGAGATCGAACCCCCACGCGATCTTGGCCATGTTCAATATCTATCGGTAGAAGTCAGTCACAACAGTTCTCGGAGTTACGACTCAGGGCTTAGTGCCACTCACCAGCGAGTTCCTCGCCAGCCGCTGCCCCGGACACACCCGCCTGCCCGCGCCGAACCCATACAGCACGCGCCGGTGGTCGTCGGCGCTCTCGTCGACGGGGTCGCGCGTCCCGTACTTCTCCCTCACGAAGCGGTCCGGCGCGAAGTCGGCCGGGTTCTCGTACTCGTCCTCGTCGTAGTGGATCGCCCACGTGTTGGCGACCAGGACGGTGCCCTTGGGCAGGTGGTAGCCCTGGTACGTGTCGTCCTGCGTGAGCATGTGCGGGACGCCGCCGGCTGCTACGGGGCGCCAGCGGAGGGTCTGGAGGTTCTGCGTTAGGTGAAGCTTTTGCGGGGGAAAAGGGGGAAGGGGAGGGTGTCACCTCGTTCATACACGCCTCGATGAAGGGTAAACGGCCGATGTCTTCTGACGTCGGGGACCGCAGGGGGCCGCAGACCCGATCGACTTCCTCCTGTGCTTTACGGAACTCCTTCGGGTACTTGATCATCGCGAGGAGGAAGGATAGTAACGTCGAAGCCGTGGTATCCGAGCCGGCTTCCATCTGCAAACTATCAGCAACACGCTCGACATTAGCTTCCCAGTCGATACACACCAGGTTCCCGGCCAGGTACGCCAAATGCTCGTCATCCAACCCATTCTTCTCCTGATCCCTCAGCATCTCCCCCAAAAAGCAATCCGGGCTCCTCCCCTCCCGGATCCTCTCCCTCGTCCCCGCCACCAGCGAGAGATACAACCCCATCTGCTCCCTCCTCACCCTCGCGGCCCGTCTCTTCCACCCCGCCAGCGCCGCGGGCATCATCTTCAAGAACGGGAACGCGTCCACCGGCGGCGTGGCCCCCTGCTCCAGCACGGCGGTGAACTCGTCCTGTGCGGCGTACAGCGCGCGCACGTTGGGCGAGTCGAAGCGGGCGCCGCGCACGCCGTACACGGCGGCGAGGACGACGGCGGTGGTGTACCGCCGCACGTGGTCGTAGTAGCCCGCCGGGTCGCGGAGGAGGTCGGAGAGGGTCTGCGTGGCCTCGGCGTCCTGGACGGGGAGGACGGCGTCGACGCGGTTGACGGCGAGGAGGGACTGGACTACGCGGCGCTGGACGCGCCAGGCGGGGCCGTAGGGGAGGAGGAGGAGGTGGATGTCGCCCGGGCAGACGAGGGTGTTTGCGACGTAGGTGCGGGGGCGGGAGGAGTAGATTGAGCCGCGCTTGTCGAAGAGTCTTTTGGGTTTTGGGTGTTAGGTATGTTGAAGGGGAGGGGGAGGGAGGTTGCCTTACTCTCGTACGTGTTTGTAGTTGTTTAGAATTACGAAGTTTTGGGAGCCTAGTTTGAGGCCGATGATGGAGCCGAAGGTGGCCCCGAGGTCGTGGAATCTTGGGGTTTCACTGTTAGTATGGGGATAGAACAGATGCGTTCTGAGGGTACGCACTTTAGGAAGCCCTTTGATTTCGGTACTTGGGTGATGTTTCCCAGGAAGGGGACTGTCCGAGGGCCTGGCGGGAAGTTCCTGGGCCGGCAGCTCGCGAGGAAGAACCTCGAGAGCGTGGAGACGGCGAGCACGACGAGGACGCAGAGACCAACGGTCCCTCGCGAGAGGTCCAGCATGCCGGTTGTGCTCATCTCGACAACACCTCTCACTCGATGCCACGACGGAGAGATGCGAGTGAGAACGCATCGCGGGGGGATGTTTTGATACCGGTGAATATCTGCTGGCTTACCGGCGGGTCCGAACACTACGCCGCCCAGAGGTATCAACCTTCTCTTCACGCCATCCGTACGCTTATCTCGGCCTCGGGGCCCCATGCCGTGCTCGTAACCATCGGAGGTTGCTGGTGTGATGTGGGTGGGTTGGCCGGGGTGGTCTCGGAGGGTCTGCAAGAGACATGGATCGTGCAGCCGAAGGGCCGTCTCCGTCTCACTGCATGGCTAGATTGCCACTCGCGACCTCGCCGATTGAGCTTAGCCATCGGCGTTCGTGTAACCTGTCATGCTCCGCCCGCTGCTATGTCTCGGCAACTGGGGAGGGGGGGGGGGGTACATGGCACGG